>BPVZ01000015.1:1304518-1318130 GCA_020521535.1 Rubroshorea leprosula
CATATATAATTGTATTACTGCTGTGGAATGTTATATATTTGCAAATATGTTATATAATTTTCTCTTCAATAAATATGATTAACCCAATATGTACACAAAAAATGATTAACGCGAAATCTTGTTTTAGTATTGAAGATGAATTTAATTTTCACATCATATATTGAAGATAAATTCCTTTTGATTATTTGATTAATGGTGAAAAACAATCAATTTTATATTATTCTTAAATATAGATGCATGAAAATTGCAAGTGAGCTCATGTATAGGCATGCATTGCATTGGATTATTGGATTGGATTGAACTCCTTAATTTGTTAATTTGAAGGGAAGGATTAATGATGGAAACTCTTCATCAGCCTTTTTTATATTGGTGGGTTATAGAAGTCTTTCCATCCTATCATTTCAAGTACCATCATGATTTGAGTATAAAACCTTTGCTTGTTGTGTATTATTGTTAAGTATTCTCTTACATAAAATTATAATTATTTATTTTTATTATAAATAATTAAAATTTATCATATTTTTTAAAGAAGAGACAATTATCTTTAAAAAAAATGATTAAAAATAGATACATCTTAGTTATTTATAGTGAAGAGATTAATTAATTGTTAGGATTTTATGTAAATATTGGGTATAACTTGAGTCCATCTCTTATATTGTAATTAGTCATAATTCATACTACATACTCAAGTTTTTATTTGTTGTGGTTAATGAATAAATAGTTGGGCAATTTGGTGCAATCACTTTTCGTGAGGCTTCAATGTCAAACTTTCACAATATTTCAACTTTCTCATGCAAAGTTAGTGAGCAACTTCACATAACATGTGACTAACAAACAGATTTCTCTTCAATCTTTCTCAGCTGCATCAAAACCATTTTTCCTCTTTTAATTTGTATACGTAATTTCATTGCAACAGACACCTGTCACATTTCATTACTTCCACAAAAAGATTAAATTACTGGTCTGCAGAAAACAAGTGTTAATGATGAGCATCGACCAAAATCCTCTTCATTTTTTTCTCTTTGAAAAAAAAAATAATTTCATTATTTATTTGTATTTTGGTCTATTGAATAATATATTAACTAAAAATTATTTTACAATTTAAACTGCATCAAACTTTAAATTAATTACCTTTAAATTTGTGAAGAACTCTTTAATATTTAACATTTTAATTTTTTTTATTCATTTAAAAGTTCATGTTTTGTAGTCTTTTCAACACATCAGACTCATATATTAATGGTTCAGTTTTTTTGAGCAAAAATATTGGGTCTTCGCTTTCAAGGAATTGAAAACTCCCAGGGCTCATAACAGACTCCTCCTCACCAGCACAATAGGCTCTTTAGCCCAGTATTCTTTTCGGCAGCATGAGCCCATCAGATTAAGCTTAGCAAAATTGAGGTTGCCAGCTCCGACGACGTACGTATACTCAAAATCAATAATAAAAGAGATCCTGGTTTTAGTAAATATTAACTATATCATACTATTAAAAATGAATCATGAAACTCTTTCTCCATTGAAGGCTTTAGCTTTATACAGTTTAGTACAGTATGTACCAGACAAAACATCTCTGATACCAAAATAAATTCAGTCTATTTCTCTAACACATTTTTAGTTTATCTTAACTAAAATCTTCAATACCATCATTGTCTTATAATAATTTTTTCTCCACGAGTCTGTTGGGTTCAAATTAAAAGAAAGATTCTATTAAAATGCAACACAATGAATATCTTCATGTCCTTCCAAAAAAAACAAACAAAAAAAAAAAATGATGTGAATAATAACATATCTGTACTTAGCAGAGGGAACACATGTGCGCATTAGTATTTTGTGGAAGGCAAAATACCTAACACGATTTCATTGCCTTTAATACACACCAACAACTGATACTACTCCATCCCTTTTCGTAGGCTGCATGTGATTGTGATGTGATCAATTTCGAACTCCATTATTTTCTTCGTGAAAGCAGAGGGATAGAGGACTTCATCCATAATATTTACCACTTCAATTTTCAGTCTACCGTATATGACATTGACATTGACATTCCATATATAGGTTTTGGCAGAAGATCAGTACAGATTCATATTCATAATAAATAGGGGGAATACCACACGTACAGTAATGTTAAATACAAAAATACAATGTGCAATAAAATGAAATTTGATATTATAGGATAAGTTTAATTTTTTAGCATTTAAAACTATATTAACTTTTAATTTGAAAGATCTTATTTATTATTTAAGTATTTATATTTTATAATTTAACATAGTTTAAATTATAAATAATATTTCATTATTAGATTTAATTTTTTTATTTAAAAATTTATAAATAAAATAATATATATTTATTTAATATTACAATATAACCAAAAGTTATAGTTATAGCATTACATGATAGAAATTCTTCATATAATATCTCATTTGCCTTGTTTATTTCACTTTGTTGGACTCAAATTGAAAATTTTTACTTTCGTTAACATTGACTATGGACCTGTTGGAACAATATTTTATTAGGGGAACGGATCTGTCCCAACAACATAAATTTATATTTTGATAACCTGAAGCTATTCATAACCTTACTGATTTCATCAAGGATTGGGATTCAGATCAAAAGACAGAGTAAGTACTTACAAGATCTGTATTCATCATTGTAGTAGGGATTATGGACACACTTATAATAATGATCAAGAGTCGAGCACTGTTCCTCTTGGATTGGGTGTGTGTGGGCCCATAACAATGCTAGGAAGGATGAGGAGGAGGCAGTAGATGGATAGATGGATAGGCCTTGTTGTAATTGCCTCAAACGAAGAATTTTTCAAAGATCACATTTTGGCATTGCTTGCATCATCATATTCGTACACTGCCATGGAACAGTTGGTTTTTTCTCCCTTTCTACATTGCATTTTGCCTTAAACCTTTAGTTGTTAGATTCTGGGGGAGAAAGCGTGACCCTTTTCTTGCTCTGTTTACTCATCTTTCTCATCAACCATTCTGCTTTTTTTCGTGTCTAAAATAAGTTAAAAAAGCAAAGGACTCTCTCTGAAAAATGGTTCTGAGCCTGAGACGACCTGCCATGAACAGGAGTTTCAACAGAGAGAATCCAGATATTTTGATTGTGATGATTGCAGAGAAGCAGATAATGAGGGTTAGTGAGGAGGACAAAGGAGATCAGAGAGATGGGCCCTCTAAAGCCTGCAGCAGAAATGAGTGCCACACTGCCACTGCACCAAGGAGCAATGTGTTTCCCTTGTTTTTACTCTTTTCTGGTTTTTTCTTTCTCTCTCTATCTTAATGAATGGGTCCATTCAAATTCATCCTCATTTCTCTGATCAATCGCCTTTTGTTTCTCTTTCTTTTATTGGGTTCTTTTGCATTTCTCTGAGATGGGTGTTTATATATATATATTATTTTTGCTCACCACCTGTTTGTGTTTTTGAGCTTTAAATCTTTTGTGAATCTTGTTGGGGTTTGAGACCTTGAATCTCAGTTTCTTGGGTTTTGGGTTCTTGGAGAAAAACCCACTTTTCTGTTCATGCAAACAAATTAACCCACTTCCTTTTCTTTTTGTTTGGCTCTTGTTTTTTGTTCATTTCTTTTGTGGTCTGTGAAAGTTGGAGGATAATGCACGAGTCCTGTTAGCTTATTTTCATCTTGCTCTTTTTGTTAAAGAAGGAACAAAGTTTTTACCACTATTGTCTTCTGGCTCTTTTTCCTTTACAACACCTTTTTATGGAGAAAGAGAGGAACCAATGATTTCTTGTGAACTTTGCATTTCAACAACTTGCTTTGGTGGTGACTGGGGAAAGCCTACATGCAGGGTCATACTAACCCACATGATTTTTTGAAAAGGGTGAAAGATTTTTCACTTCTCTGATCAGTGGAGATTGGGAAAATCCTACGCATCTGCCCGAATTTCTCAACTCTCTTGTGTTTTCTTTTGACAAGGTTGTTGGAGAAAACATCTTGTTCTCAGTGGTTTGTCCCTTGATAGGTGCTGGCTGTTCTGCTCTGCATTGAATGCAAGGTTGGTCATTTTCCTCTCTCTCTAGTTAATGCAAGATTGCTCCAGCACCCATAATTCCTGGTTTCTTTTTCATTAAGTTCCATGATAAAAATTTCGTCTTAAAAAGTTACACAAGTCTTCCTTTTCTTTAGCAACCCTGTTCCGTAAGATCATTTTGCGTGCCATGGATTTGTACGACTCAAGGCTGTTAAGGATGATTTAGCCAGGAACTGTATGTGCTAGTGGCTTGATTATGGGGTTTGTGATGGTCTTAGTTTTTGGTTTCTGTAACATTCTCATTTGTGGTGAAAGATTTCTCTATCCATAATATTATCCTTTTGCAAGTGGGGGTGGGGTATATTTCAATGTCCTCAATAATATTTTGAAATGCTAAATCAATCATACAAATAATGACTCTGACAAGAACTTGGTGGTAAATTTCGGCACGATTCCTTCGAATATAAGAGATTCATTGGATATAATGTATCATCTCAAATTAGTAGTGTTGCTATGTGTTTGTAAGTTTCTTCCACTGGTTAATTTACCATACCAACATATGAAGCATTGTTCTTCTTATCATGTCCTCATTTTTCTGATTTCCATCCATGATGATGAGTTTTACAGGTCCGTGATGTTCATGGTTGATCATTTCCTGATCAATTTTATGTGTCAATACCAAGAAAATTAGAGGGATCTCCATTCTCCCCTGATTCTTGGCAAAGAAACTCCCTAGAGTGTTAGACTCAAGCAGCTTTTTCTGAAACTAATATCCGGTTTCATAGACAGTTGATGTCTAAGGAACTTGGATGATTTAGGAGCTCTTCATGCCAGATGTCATGTGACTTCCTGTGCCTTCAAGTATGATGGAGAACGATATGCTTAGCCTTCCAGTAACCATTGCAAGCCGAAATCCAGTTGTTATTGATGGAATATCGTCACAGATGATGCCATACTCAGCAACTGCATCCAACCCAAGTGATCTTAACAACCAAGACAATATGTTGTCTGCATTTCCAGTTCTTTCAACATTGCGAGGAGATCCTGCTGTTGATCTCCACGGCAACGTCCACATAATTAATCAGACGAGGCTTATTGATTCTAATTCATCGGTGACATGCCTTGGGAGTAGCCTTGAGGGAGATACTTCACTTGGCAGTTCACGATTGACAGATAATCTTCGGTTCCAAGAGCAATTCATGGGTCAAATCCCTGTCTCCTCTTCTTCCCTTGCTTCCTTTTCAGCAGCAAGGAGTGGTCTGCAAGAAAACCTAAACAATTTAGCAATTTCTGAACCTACAGTTTACCCTTCAGATTTTAGGACTTCAAATGGCTGCTCCAATGTAATAAATTCTCCACTACTGACCTCTCTGAACTGCGGATTTGCTGAGGCATCTGGGAATATGAATGGAAAGTGGGGTTTTGAGAAGTCCTCTGTTCCTTCAGAGCTTGGTGGGAAGACCCTTCTGAGAACAACATTTCAACCATATCCTTCCATGGGTTGTATAGGTCCAAATGGATGGATGTCATCAAATGGAGAAAATGTAAACATCAATTATCCTTATGGCTCTTCCAAAACTAGTAGTGAGCTCTCACTAAGTCTTACTACATCTGAGCCTGCTGTCGTTAGTAGGACAAATATCCCTGATCAATCCTCCGAGATAAGCTGTTCTGATGCAACCCGCCATTGCTTGAATGCAACAAGATTGGCTTTGAAGCAGACTTCCTGCAACACAAAGGAGCCTTCTGTGAGTTATGGTTCTTATAGACAAGAGCAAGTCTCCCATCTGATATCCGGATCAAGATATCTTCAAGCCATTCAGGAAATACTTGCTCAAATTGCAAGCTATTCTCTTGGAAATCTAGACCAGATGAGTTATTCAACTGGGGTCAGGGCAAACAGGCCATCCTCATCAGGTCATCCGGCTGGGAGATGGATGTCAATTGCAGATTCTGATGAACTTCCTGACCTGGACAGCAACTTGCAGATCCAAATGGAGCCAGCATATGAAAAACGGGCAGCTGAAGCAAAGAAAACGCAACTGCTAACTTTACTTCAAGCAGTATGTTTAATCAATGCTGCTAACACAATTGTTAAAGTTGGTTTTGCAACAATCACTATCCTGATTTAGAGATACAAACTGCGTGTTTCCTTTTCAACTTATTTAGATGAAGTATTTTGGTATGTTAATTGCTATTGCTTTCATTCTTTATTTTGGACCAGGTTGATGACAGATACAGCCAGTGCTTAGACGAAATCCATACAGTTGTATCTGCTTTCCATGCTGCAACTGAATTGGATCCTCAGGTCCATGCTCGTTTTGCGCTACAGACAATCTCTTTCTTATATAAGAACCTAAGGGAGAGGATCAGCAACCAAATTCTAGCTATGGGAGCTAATTTTGACAGTGGATGCACAAGGGGAAAGGAAAGCTCTTTCCAAAACTCATTCATCCAGGACCAATGGGCTCTACAGCAGATAAAGAAGAAGGAGCATCAATTATGGAGACCCCAGAGAGGGTTGCCTGAAAAATCAGTCTCAGTTCTACGCACGTGGATGTTCCAGAACTTCCTTCATCCGTGAGCTCCCTTGCTAGAGAATTTCCTTTACATCCTTGCATGACAAACATTTACCCTAGGTTCATGTACTCACATAAATATCATTTCTGTATGTGAGATGATAATTGAAACATGCAAGGTTGTCATTTTGATGGATCTTTTTGTTTGTAGGTACCCTAAAGATGCAGAGAAACATTTACTTGCAGTAAAAAGTGGATTGACAAGAAGCCAGGTACAGCTTATGTTGCATCTTTAGATTATTCAAAATTCAAATAGTTGTACCATATCTTAAATGCCTTCCATTTTTTGTAAATCTTATGTAAGGGTTGAAACACATTTGAAGTGTTCTACACCATGAGTTGTTCTGTGCAAAGTTGAAATCTTTGGAAGCATTCACTTTGGTATGATCTCATTGTTTCCATGTGTATGTTTTGGAATATGACCAGGTCTCCAATTGGTTCATAAATGCCCGTGTTCGTCTGTGGAAACCAATGATAGAGGAAATGTACTCAGAGATGAACAGAAGGCAGGCCCGGGAAAATGGGGAGGGAACAGACAACTGGAGAAACCAGATGAGCATCAACAGTCAAAGATATAATGTCAATTGAATCTGAGAAATGAAGAAAAACACGTCCATGTCAGGGTTGCAACTGTATATAATGCTCCTTATAGTTGGAAATTTAAGGCTGCAAATGTATTAGTAATTGTCTTCTATTGAGCATCAAATGAATCCCTCATTAACACATTATTATTAATTAAGATTTCAAGTAAATTTGCAATGAATTATTTTTCTATGGTCAGGGTTTCTCATGTTTGCGTGTTCTTCCAAAACAAAAAACTTTTGATCCACTTGCTTGTACCCTCACTTGGTTGCAAAGAGTTTGTTGTTGTTGTTGTTGGTTTTTACTTTTCCTTTTCTTTTTCTTTTTTTCTTTTAAATAAATTTTCTTAAGTGGCAAGGATAGTCTTCTTCATTTTCCTTACTCGTGTCAAGTTGAAGAAAATGATCATGTAAACACTTGGATATACCAGCATATTATCTTAAAAATTTTAAATAAATTAAAAGGATTTCCTGTTTCCTAATAAAAAAAACCACTTCATATGTGAAACAAAGACAAAAGGGTCTCTCTTTATAATGCTTTCTTTGCTGTAAGCAATTCACATATGGTGCATGCATATCAAACTCTTCTTTTTCCCAGTAATACAGAAGCATCCATAACCTTCCATCCCCATTACCATAGACTCATGGAGTTGGCCAGTTGGGTGTGGAATCGGCAATGGCAAGAGTGGTATTGGCTTTTGATTTTGACAAGACGATTCTTGAGGGTGACAGCGATAAGTGGATTATCAATTATTCTAGTTTTGGTAAAGAGATGGAGTGGGGATTTTCTGCTACCTGACAGAAAATTCCATTATCACATCTCATTTGCAGAATTGCAGCAATCAAATGAATAACTTGAGCAGTTTATAGGTAATGTCTCCATCAATAAAGGTCCTTAAATTAGTGCAGTAACTGTGTCGGTTGCAAACCCATGCCTTCCTATTTTAAGAATGTTTTGTGCGTTTCTTTCTTAAAGGAAAAAAAGATCAAATCAAATTCAAATGCTATAACTGGCAGCATTACTTCGTAACCAGCAACATTATGCAAATCATTCACCAGTTTCTAAAATTTGTTTTACTCACTTGTTTCAAATTTTTTGTAACCGACGAATGCTATTTTAAATTCCAACGGTTTCTCATTTTAATTTACTCCGGTTATGTGGTGTGAAGGCCTATAAGTAGGCAGCCTACATTTCTACAAAAAAGATTGATGCTATTTTTTCATAAGCTGCACTTTATTTCACAAACACATTTTTAAACTCTTTTTGGGCTAGGAAAAAGTAGTGGGTTGGGCTTTCTTTACAATATACAGTATTTGTAAAGACACAACGAGAAAAGATTGAACTGCTGTATCTTGAAACAGCATAACTATAAAAAATCTGCTGCACTAGTAACGTGAAATGTCTTACAGAAAATGATTAATTCACGTCTTAACTCAAACTCTTCATACTTTCGGTGACACTTTTTTACTTTTCATCTTCATCTTTAAATAATTATTTTTCGTTAATCTCATCTATTTTTTTTCGTCTATTTTTTATCTTCTATTTATTTTACGAGGAACAACACTCTGGACTATGTTTATCTAATTTGATCAGAGTAATTCTCATTAAAGATGGTATTTCATCATATCAGTTCACAGCCCGACTGTGAATTGTAGACCGGTTCCATTGCCTGCAATATCTTAAAAATTTTTCAGTAATTCTTAATTTGGTTTCCATGGCATAAGACTATTTTAAAAACATTTTCCTGGGAAGTTGAAAATTAAGCACTGATGCTAAACTCCTCAGAAAAACAATAATCCCTTGTCTAAAATGTCTACAATGAGAGAAAAAGAACTATAAATTCACCACTCCTTATTATCATTATTGCTTTTCACTAGTAAATAATTATTCCAAGGATTTACAGACAGCTTGGCCTCAACTAACACGTGAAAAATAAAAGAATGGCAAATATCTCCCGTCTGTCTATACTTTGCGTCCCCCTTTTTTCTCTATCTACAGCCCCTCTACTGATTCTCTCTTATGTATCCAACAGGTCAAAACATGTTACAAACACTTTACGCATCATAATTTGTTCAAAAAGGAAAACTTGCCTCTCTCATACTTCGGCAGAGATTCTTGTTTTAATTGGTTTCAACTTCAAACCCATGCTTTCAGGTGAAAGAAGCTCAGGAGAGATGCAAGATGGACTCAAAGGGCTTCTCGGGCTGACGCTTAAAGTTGGCCTGTATAAGCCGTATCCCATGAGAAAGTACTCTATAGGTATCAACATCGCATGGGGCTGCTCTTCTGTCACCATGGATCCACATGCTTGAACCTGTAGGTTCCAAAAATTCTTGGGTAACTAAAGCTGCCTTACATGATCTTGCAAAGCTAAAATATGATGATAAGCATAGATTGTGTTTACATACCTCAACTAAGGCACTGTATCTTCTATCTAGTTTTGATGTCATGTAAAGAGCCTCAGAATGGAATGGGGAGTTCTCTCCAACAAATATCAGGGAGCGGCAATTTAAGCTTCTCAATCCTTCCGTAAGGTCAGGTCTCCTGCTAGACCGCGGATATTATATTTATCAATGAATGGATGCAAATAAATCTGAATGCATGCATCATATCATTTATGACATGCTTGTCCAGGAAAGCAACCCACCACACAGAACCTATTTAAGCAACACTGAATGCAAGAAATTGACCCAAGCCCTATGGATGACAACTTCAGGTCATTATCAATTTTAAAGATGCAAACATAAGCATTCATGTATTCTGAAATTTGAACTGAATATCAAAAATCAGAGGGTGCAAGACTGACTACACAAACATCTTGTGGGCCCGTCAAAGCTATAAGATATGTGTGAGTGTGTGGAAAGAAGCAATCTTAGAGGCTGGAATTTACCCGTTAAGTGCCTCAAGAAATCGCCAAACATTTGTGCTCTGCCTTTCATCCAATAGCTGAACAGGAAAACACACAACATAAGAGAATTGCTGCATAATTCACAACTCCCGTACTACTAATATTTTTATTCCAAAATGGGGGGAGATGCACCCCAGCAAGTTTCATGTGGAACCATAACTGGAGAAATGCATTCCCACCAACTTTGGGTCCAGATTTTGCTTCAGCACATAAACATTAAAACATATAATAAATAAGAAGAAAACAAAGAGTTTAGGGAGTTTAGGGGCTAACTCTTCTACAAGCCTGAACTATATCTGATTCTGGTACTTGAGCACTACCACGAACCTCCTGCCATGATCATTTACAACCTGATCAGACATTCACTCTAATTCTAAAAATAGGTGCCATAAACTTGACAAATAGAATACCTCGCTAAAGTACCGCTTAAGCAATAAATCCTTCACCACTCCACACATGCCGTAGAAGTAAAGCAAATTTGATGTCACCTGCAAATGACATCAGGTCTCATCTATGAACATAATTATTTAACCTCTAAAGAAAAACAAAAAGGCTGAGAAAAGGAACCTTATTCAACAACCATTCTGTCCATGAAGGTTCTCTGCAGAGGGGTGAAACAAGTATTAATCCGAGGACCCGATGCCTGTACTTCATCTATTAAGACAAATGGCAGGCTTGTAAATTGTAGGAAGTAAAGAACTATTACTTATTTTATTATTTATTTATTTGATAAAAAGAAAAAAAAAAAAGAAAATAGCACGCCCTTTGAAAAGTGAATTTACTTACTGCAAATAGGGTGAGAACATATGCTCCAGCTGTAACTCCCATACACATAACAGCACCAAGCCTGCGTAAAAAATTAAAAGAGGAAAAAAAAAAAAACAAGTTCATAAGTTCACTATCCTTTATTCTTTCACAAATAATTAAATAGATGAGAGCAATATGGCAAGGAAATGACAGCTCTAGACCTTCTATATAAGTAGCATTTCCAATTTACATCATTTTCAGAGAACTAGTACAACCGTGATAAAACAAAATATCCGAATCAAAAGACAGTAAAAAGAGAAAAATTGATAATGTCATTACCCAAAAAAGTTGAGAACCTCAGCAACCTGATCAGCTATATCATCAACAGAAAGCACATAGTGATTAGGATTGATTGGGCCAGCTCCCAACTGCAATTGCTCTTGAAGAAAAGACCGGATAAGAAAGATGTGAATTACAGGATTCAACAAATAACTTATTAGAATGGTAAAGCCAACGGCACGCACACGCAACCCTCCATACGTGCATGCACAAGGGGAAAAAATTAGAACTGACCTCATGCCCAGGGGGACTTATATGATATATACAGAAGTTGTGAAGAAGCAAGGAACATGCTTCTGGACAAAAGAACAAGCCTTGAAAGCAAGAGATATCTGCACAGTCAACACAATAGAAAAAGCTTATGCTAGAACCAGGCAGCTATCACTGGATGAAACAACTTGGTGATTGTAGAAATTCGGAAGCATTTAAACTTTTAGTTCAAGTTAAAAACATTGCTGACCAAGATGGATATACTTTCTTATGGACCTTAGTTTGAAAATAAATATCTCATAAATTAGGACTTGGAAGAAATATCATAATTTTTTCACCCAAATAGGAAATAACATATTGGAAGAGCAATTTTTATATGCATGTGTATAAAAGAAAACCAAACCACTGTCAAACGCTAAATAATGCAAAACTGGAAGCGCAACAAAAACTAAGAGTAACCTGATATGCCACTTACGATTTAAAGCTAAATCAGGATAGGTAACAAGGGCTGGCTTGTCTTGGTCTCCAAACACAGAAACAGAGACAGAACCAAAGTGAGTCTTTATAATGTGCTCCTGCATATGGAAAGCAACCAATTAATGGAGTGAACCCTAAACCACCACAAAGAGAAAGCAAAGCCAAAACTTCAAAAATAAGCAGAGTGAACTATAAACAACTACATGGAAAGCAGAGACAGAACTTTGAAAATAATTAGTCTAAAAAAATAAAGCATGTTTTCTAGCCAGGTAATGAGAGCCCATGTGATAAACCAACCATCAAAGTGGTGAACCACGTTTTGGGTGTTAATTAACTTTTAAAGTGAGGCATTTCAGGTATACCAAAGCCAAGCATGTTTCACGGTACAGCAATTCACTTTAAGGTACCTAAGTATTTTGCTTCTGTAGCATATTTGATACATTAGCGTGCCTAACTGAAATGAGATTTCGTGTATAAACTGACTACTCCTAGTCCATGAACTTATCGAGATATGACAAAAAATACAGCCAACTAACCATATCAAATTTCTTAGAACACGAAATAACATCGATAAAACTATTTCTCATGTACATCAAACAACAAGTTCCAAATAACCAATCCATTTCTGCCCACATGAATCAATTTCTACCCCAAAAAAAAAAGAAAAAAAAAAAAAGAGGATATGAATAGATTATGCTTTCAACAGAATCATTCATTGAAAATAACAGCATTTTCATATCTCATATCTGGAAATCATAATTCAAGAGTTAAAACAAACATTTTTTTTCCTTCTTATCTTCAAAAATCCACCGACAGTATTAAAAACAGCAAAGATAGGATGAAGGATTAACAACAATATCAAAAAAATAATAATAAAAGTAGCTAAGGTATCTCTGCTTGTATGACTCAAACTTCTTTTCTGAAACTTCTATTTCAGACACATCTCAACTATTCTCTTCAGCTTCAGAAACCAAACACGATAAACACTCATTCCAGCAAAGCAAAACGTTTGCATTAAGCTAAACCAAGACAGCATTTTCCATTTCTTTTTCCCGCATTTTCCAAGAAAACAAACAAGTTCACAGAATCAACATCAGGAACACAAATGTAAAAAAACCAGAATGCAGGTTACCTTTCCGCCAAGAGAGATCGTTTCCATGCCAATGGAAACTGAATCGCTAGAATCCGCCATTTTCCGCTCCTTCCCTCTCCTCCTCTTCCTCCTCCGTTCTCTATCTCTCCCTTTCTCTCCCAATTTGGAGACGCATTGCAGAACTGCTTCAATGCCTTATATACCAAAATCTCCCTCTCCCTCTCCTTCCCATATTTTCTCTCTCCATAAAAAAAAATATATATATATTGAAAAATAATTATTGAAATTGTTATCTCTATTCTCAGTCTTTTAAAAATAAATTTTAATTTCTGACTCCTGGTTAACTCGCTCCGAGTCACCGACGCTCGATTTCCAGATGGAGACTCACGAGCGGTTCGGCTTAACCCGGGACTCTAGTTAATTTAACCCGAGGTGGCAGAGTTTGAGGGAGACCGACAGTTTTGTCATTTTACCAAATTGCCCTTGTTGAATTTCATTTGCCCGTTGACTATTGCAGTTGACGCAGGGCAGTGTGGATATTTAGCTTTTAGTAGCGTTTAATGTAGCTATTTTTTAGGGATAAAGCGGAATCAGTATGTTTCGTAATTAAAATCATAAAATGATAGGAACGAGAACACCTGGACTTTCGGGGAGTGGTATTAAGGTCTGGAGTCGAATATT
>BPVZ01000015.1:1340395-1353842 GCA_020521535.1 Rubroshorea leprosula
CAACTCTCACCGCATATAAGAAAAATATCCAAACACGAGCACCCTGGCGTATAAATAAAACGACTCCATATCACCTTGCACAGCCAAACTGCATTCTCCCTTTCCATCTAGGGATTCTCCCTCACACACAGGAATCCGAACCTGTACGCAATGTCCGACGAACAGCAATATTCATCAGGTCCAGAAACAGGCAGAGACAAGCGGAAATACGAGGACCAACCGCCTCCGTCCTCCGGGGGGCGGAGGCCTACAGGATTCTCATCTCTTCCTGATTTGGCCCCTCGCTCTTACACTAGCGTTCCGCCGCCTCTTGAGGGCATCGAGATTGCCAAACAGCGTGCTCAGGAGATCGCTGCGCGCCTCACTGCTGCATCTGCAGGTCCTGACGCCAAGCGCCCTCGCGTTGAGGATGGCTCTGGTGGTTTTGATAACGAAAGAGGCTTTAGTTCCGCTCCACCTGGTATTGTATCCCAACTTTCACTCCTCTCTGCTTATGTGAACATATGCATGCGTCTCTCTGGATTATCTCTTTTGTTTAACTGATTATTTGTTCAATTTCCCGTGTATGATGAATGTTCTTATTGATAGTGTGAATTTTGATTGACTGAACCTAGGGTTTTGCATTCAAGGGAACGATTCTCACATGCTTTTTTCATTATTAGTAGTTTTGGTGCCTATCACAAACTGATCTTTTTGTCATGCTGGTTCCTTCTTATCGTGTGTATGTATCTCTCTACACGAGAGATCCCTATTCGTTTAGGTCTCTATTTGTGATTGAGAAGAGGTGAGGAACTAACTGAGTCTATTGATCTTAGAGTAAAGTATATCTAGGTTGTAGCTCGCGGACTGAATATCCTTATAGAATTTGGAGAAACAACAGTGTCTCTAATTATCTTTTTCATAAATTTATAATACTTTCACCTTTCTAAAAGTGTGTTTACAAATGAGTTTTTTTGCAAAATGTATCCAATGTCATGAGTCTTAGAGTTAGAGCGGGAACGAAGTGTTTAGAAATAGACATAGGGTTGTTGGAAGGTAGTTACAGTAGTTGTAATATACAATAGCATATATTCAACAAACGCAGGAATCTTTCAACCACTTTCTTTAAATTTTAATTGATCTCACTTTTTCTTTGCAAAAGGAATTTGATTTTGTAACATTTGATTCTCTTTCCTTTGATCAGAAATGAAACCAATGTCAAACTTGGCCCCCTCAGCAATGCCTGTATCATATGGTAATTACCATGGCACAAGCAAAAAGATTGACATTCCACAAATAAGGGTTGGTGTTCTCATTGGCAAAGCTGGAGAGACTATTAAATATCTTCAACTGCAATCTGGGGCAAAGATTCAGGTCCAACGAGATATGGATGCAGACCCTAATTCTGTAACCAGGCCTGTAGAGCTGATAGGTACCCCAGAACAAATCGCCAAGGCAGAGCGGTTGATAAATGATGTTCTTGCTGAGGTTATTTTTCCTATCTTATTCCTTTAATGTGGCATGTACATGTTGATGTTTCTTGAAATCTGTGGTTTTGACACTGCCTTATACTTGGATTGAAGACATGAATATTAAATGTATGATGTTTTAATCATGTGTACTTTCTATGGAATTGTCCTGCACAAAGTTAATTAAAGTGGCACTTTCTTTTATTTATAAGTATATAAAACTAAAGTGATTTTGTAGGCTGAAGTTGGTGGTGGTTCTGGTATTGTTTCTAGAAGGTTGACAGGACAGGCTGGAAGTGAACATTTTGAAATGAAGATTCCAAATAACAAGGTATACAAATATTTGCAATTGTAGGCTTGGTTCATTGGTTGTGGTCCAAACTGTTATTAATGTGCACCTGATCTCAGGTTGGCCTGGTAATTGGTAAAGGCGGCGAAATGATTAAAAGTATGCAAGCCAGGACTGGAGCTCGTGTACAGGTTTGTTTTGAACCTTAAAGATTAATATTTATCACAGGTTGTTGCATATTTTTGAGCTTCATATTGTGCATTATGTAGTACTCCGTGCCTTTTTTTTTTATTAAGCACTTTAAAATTAAGTTCTTTGATTTTCTTATATTTTTCTAAATCTTTTGCAGGTTATACCTCTGCATCTGCCCCCAGGTGGTACATCAACAGAACGGTCATTACATATAGATGGGACAAGTGAACAGATTAAAAATGCTAGAGTTTTGGTTGAGGAGGTCATTAGTGAGGTATGTTTGGTGTTAATTGTGGGAGGAAAGCTTGGCCTTTGTTTCAAGCTGTTTACCTACCTCCCCTTTGTAATATAATATTCCTTTGTTTTGTTATTTTTCTGTCTTGTCTGCTTCATCTATTAGTTCTTTACATTGTTGATCATGTGATCACAATGAGTCTTGATTTTTTGCTATCTGCTTACTCATTCATGGTAGTTCTCTAATACAATAGCTGTGATATGTTCTTATGGATTTTCGTTTGTTTGGAAACTTGTTTTCTCCAGAAGGGTGCCTGTTTAAATAGAGTAGAGGTATTATTTATGTCCTTAATTGCATGGGAAGTTAGTACCATTCATTTTGGTGAAGTAGTGATATATTGCTAACTCATTTATTGTTTGTATTTTGTATGTTCTCTCTATATAGGAATGCTGCCCCTTCAGATAAATTATCTTGTTGTGGTCATTAATTTGTGAACAGTCCCTAATTCTGTCTCTTTCAATATCTTCTAATTTCTAATACTTAATATTTTATTTGATTTGAGTCTATATATTGTACTTGGAGTCATGTGAATGTCAGGGTTGTGGTTGTTTCAACTTTATTTAGTATATTTCCAAATGCTCCTGCAGAAAAGTAGATGGTTTTTCCACACGTGTTCCCTTTTTCATTTCCTTTATTGTTTCTAAATTTTTTCTTGCTCGATATTTTGCCAAATATTTTTTGTAGACTTGCTTCTAGATCTCGATGCCTTAAATAGCTATTATTCACTGGATATTTTGTGTCTATAAACCTTTTGTATTCCCTTTGCCACATTTGTCAAATCTGGGGAGTTGCAGAATCTTTTGCTGCTGATCCTTTTGGTATGTACAGCATAGATGGTTGAGAAATTTGTCCTATTTGTCACATGACCAGTTGAAGAATAGTAGATCCTCTACTTTGGAAGACTTTTGAGGCTATATATCAAATACTTTTTCTGTTTTCTAGTTTCACTTTAGGTGCTGGATAACGTGGTAGCAATGCAATGGAGGTTTCTTAATCCTGGCTGTCTTAAGTCTGATTTATAAATTGTTAATTTAGTTAAATGCTCAAGTGACTGGCCTTTTGGATTGTGGCTTATTTTGCTGTCTGATGTGTGTGTCAGTTGTTTTTGATGTGACTGATACTGTCATTGAAAACTCTTTTAGGGTTAGTGTGCCTTAGCAGATGGTTGACACCAGCATTGATTTCTTCTTGTTGGTGTTATCTCAGCATTGCCTGGTATGGTTTCAAATCTCAGTTTCTGATGCAATAGAAGCATTTAATATGGAGAGATTAAAAGTTCTATTGTTGATGGGACATTATGAGGTCGTTGGATTAGATAATATATTTATTATGTTCCTTTAGGTTATTTTTGTCTTTTGTATTCTTTACGGGGGTGTTTCTTCTTCCTTTATCTTCCTCTGGTTGAGTAAATAAGGGTGACTATCAAGTTACTGTTTTCTTAAGTTTCATTTAAAATTTGAAATGAAAATTTTTTTTGCTTCATATGTTATTTGTAAATAAATCATAACAATTTTATATTTAGGTTTTAGTCTTTTCCATGTCAAAGTGTTTCTCAAGTTGCTTGTATGAATTGTGTTTTTTGTACATCTTATTTCTTAATACCATATTTTATTAGTATCATGTCGATTTAAAAATTTTGTTAACCTAATGGGTTTTATATTTAATCGACATTGTTGATTATTTGAATAAAATGTTCTTGCTGAGAAGCATGGGGGTTCACAAAATTTTGGTTTTTCTGATATTTTATTACAAGTTAACTCTCTTGGTATAGCCCACTTGTCAACGATCTTTTTAAATACATTATCCTCTTAGGCGAATTCTCATTTCTGTATTATTTCTGAAATTTCCATCTTATATCCTTCTTTTTCATTTAGAGATTTGTTAGGTTCTTTCTAATTAAGAAGACTTTACTTGCTATTTTACTCAAAATACTGATCTTGTGAGAGACATCATTCCAAATTTGATGCATCTGCTAGTTATAATGCATCAAAAGATTATTTGTTATATAAAGTATGATGTGCTCTTGACTAGTAGTTTCTTGCCATTCCATGGCAATGGCATGGAGTTCATTGTCTGCTTTTGCTTTTATATAAAAGCTTGTATAGTATTTGTGGGCCCATTTTTGTTTTTGGTACCCATTCACTTCAAATAGGGAGAGGGTGGGCTTCTGCTGCAGTAACTCGATAATCTCTCCGACTGGTACGGTATGTAGGCATTTATACCCTTCAAACTACAGTATGAGCTCCATTAATGCCAGCATAGACACATTGCTTTTTCGTGTAATTTTTCTGCTGATATCAGTACTTTGTTACTTTATATTGTTTATCTATTTATGTCTTGCTGTATGTGTTTATGTTCAGCATCATGGTTAAGTCCACTTTGGTGATTTGAGGAAATAATTTTGTGCAGAATCGTGTTAGAAATTCAGCAATGACTGGAGGTTATCCTCAACAAGGTTATCAGGCACGACCACATACAAGTTGGGGCCCCCCAGGAGCTCATCCAGTGCAGCAGCCTGGTTATGGTTATATGCAACCTGGAGCATATCCTGCCCCATTTCTGCAGTATTCTCAGCTACCTTATGCAGGCTATCCTCCTCAATCCATATCTGGTGGATATCCCTCCAATTGGGATCAGTCAGCTGTACCACCAAACCAGCAGACTACCACTGGAAGTGGTTATGATTACTACAACCAGCAGCCTTCTTCACAGCAGCAGCAGCAGCAAACTCCTGGCAGTTCTGCAGCTCCTGCAGATAATTCTGGCTACAATTACAATCAACCACAAGGTTCTAGCTATGTTCATCTGGGACAGGGTTATCCTCAGGATGGCTATGGTGGTTATCATGCACCTCCACAATCAGGTTATGGGCAGCCACCAGCGTATGATCAGCAGCAGCAAGGTTATGGTTCTGCAGCAGGCTATAGTAATATAACGAACCCCAATCAAGAGGGGCACACTCCTTCCTATAGTGCCCAAGAAGATTCTGCTCAGGCACCTCAGCCTGTTCAGCCATCTGCAATGGGTCAGCAAGGCTCAAATCCTGGAAGTTATACCACTCAGCCAGTGTATGGAATGCCTCCACCTTCCCAAATTGACCATGGTAGTCAGCCACCGGCACAGTCTGGATATGGATCCAACTATGGACCTCCACAAGGACAGAAACCTCCCCCAGTTTATGGACAGAGCCAGCAGTCACCAAGCACCCCAGGAAGCTATGGCCAGCCTGCTCCAGTGCAGCCAGGATATCCCAATTCACAGCCTCCACCATCTGGGTATGGTCAACCAGATTCAGGTCCACAACGAGCTCCACCATCCATTTATGGTGCTGCATCAGCTCAGCCAGGTTATGGACCCCCATCTTATGGTGCACCACCAACCAGCCAGCCTGGTTATGGAGCACCATACAATCCTTATGGTGGCAATTACACACAAACTCCTGCTTATTCTGCAGATGGCAGCACAGGTGGTGGAAGTCGTGGGCCTTATGAAGCAGCACCAGCCTCTCAGGGTGCTCAACAGTCTGGGGTTGCCAAAGAATCTCCAAAAAGTTGATGTCTTGCGGTGACTTGGTTCTTTAGACATTTTAATTTGGTGGCCTCTTGTTTAGTGTATTATCCCGTTAGGTATCAAGTTCTCCTTTGGTTTAAGACTACAGGTACCATGTATCATATTCGTTAGTATTTTGGGGCAGTGTCTCAGACGGTTGATTTTATATCTTATATATGTTTGTTCTTAACAATTGTTTCCCTTTTTTTCATTTTTCTTATTTTGTTCAAATGCAACAGATAAAGGAAAAAAAAAAAAGGGGAAAGAAAAGTGAAAAGGATGGGTTTTGCAGGTGTAAGAGCCGTAACCATTAGCTTGGGAAAATGGCTGCATCTGTTGATATGCCAGTTTTTCTGGCATGTTGTGAATAATGATTATGAGATAGATTCAAGTATACGAAATGGGATGGTGATTTCCTTTTAGGAATTATCTCTTTCAAGAGATTGAGTTTGAATTCACCCTCTTCCCCCAAAAAATGGGATTTGGAAGATAGATTCAAGCAAACGAATGGGATGGTGATCATTTCTGTGTTTCTTCAGCCTAGCGCACTGTTCAATTCTGCCTAATTTGAATCAATGAGTTATACTGACAACTTTCTATCTTTTCAATTGGGTTACAAAATTACTTTTATCTATCTCAAAATAATTGTTTTTCTTCTAACGCTGCTTTTTTTTTTTTTTTTGGGTACATTTTCTTCTAACACTGCTTGTTCTTCGGATTCTTTCTTTTAAGATTGTAGAGAGAAGAAATGAAACTTGTTACGATTATTAGTTGAGATTTATGTTTTTGATGTTGAATTATACAATAAAAATATAAACATTAAAATTATTAAAATACTCTAATAGAACTATTCCCCATAATATTTTAATGTAGACCTTGAAAACGAGAAAACTCTTATATTTACACTATTAATTTTGTTTTACCCTGCAGATTTTGTTAAAGATGTGTGTGCTATACTTCTTCTTCTTTTTAAAAAGATGTGTGATATTCTTTTATTTTACTAATCGGGCTTATTGTATCCTACTGCTGTGTTTATGGCATATGAAGGACATATATGGCTTCTGATTTGTGATGACATTATTTTTTGAAATGCATTCTTGGTGGTTGGTGCAGTATTCCTGGGCGCTATGAAGCTTTCTGGAAGGAGCTTGATCATGTCAAGAATATATGGAAGAAGAGGCAGGAATTGCAGGTTGAGAATGCTGACATCACTGTTCTATTTGGGCTGGAATGCTTTGCCTGGTTCTGTGCTGGTGAGATCATTGGTCGAGAATTTACATTTGCTGGTTACTATGTTTAAGTTACCATGAAGAAAAACTTCTGGAGTTCAACCAATCAAAGCTTTTATGCTTCTTTTTTACCCATGATCATCATAATATACAGTCTTTATGTTCTGCAGGAAAATCTGGAATGGTTTAGGAATAAGTCGTTTATATCTGTACTCTGCAGTCTTTTCTTTCACATTTCTCTTCACATGACTGAGGGTATTTCCCTAATAAGAAGCATTAAGTGTTCATTCTGTAACTACTGCATTCTGGCAATTTGAAGGTGTTTTTACATAGATGCTGCACACTTGGTAATGATTTCTGAGTAACTACTGTGTGTAAAGATAACAATGTCATATATGTTCATCAAGTTTATTACAAATCATCTGTGACCTGATTTCTGAGTAACTACGGTCAACAGCAAGACCTCATGAATGCTTGAAAAGAGGTCTACAAAATGTTGCATGACAAAATCCCTTCCTCTATTTGTATATGCTCAATACTGTCAATAAGAAGATGAAAATCCTGATCAACTATCTGTATTTCAAGCCAAAAAAGGGGCTGCGAATCTCTACTACAATATTTGATTGGATGGAATGGTTATTACTTGGTCAATGCATGAAAATAAGACAGGATAAAAGCACTTGACAATCCAAGAATAAGATCAGGCTAGGGTGACCTATTTTCTTTTGAATTAGGGAATAAGGTAAGGATAGCTCCTTTGGATTAGTTATTCTTACATTGTTCCCTAATTTAAAAGAAAATAAACAACCTCAATCTCACCTTGTTATTCCTACATTTTCAAGCACCCTAGCTTGCTTTGTCTTACTTTCATGCATTGACCAAGTAATAGCCATTCCATCAAACCAAACATGGCCATTAGCAGCAGCTCTCCTTCAACACCATTCAAAAGAGATGGTTCCTAAATGCAAGTACCATCTTCGGAGACAGGAGTAAAATAAATGCCAATACTGATCCAAAGAACATTTTCACAAGGTATCTCAGGGGGTCATTATCCATTTCTTCAGATGTGCCCTCTGAGTTTGTCATGGCTTTTGCCGAAGGTAGAGCTTCAATTACTGCATCTGCTAGATCTGTAATAAATGAAGACGTACAGTTTAAGGCAGGCACCCGACCCCAGTTCTTAATGCCAGATTCAAGAGCCAGTTCCTTGTATTCAATGTCAATCTCCTCCAGTGTCTCAATGTGCTCGCTCACAAAGCTGGAAATCCAGGGAAAATATTGTTAATTTTTCACTGCATTTATAGCCTACAATTTTAAAGCTAACGTATCAAACAGATTCTTAGAAGATTTAACTAATGCCTCCTTAATGTATCAGAAATGCTACCATGTAACTGAACAATTAATATTCATCTAGCCCAGAAGACCACTCATTATATAAACTGATTAACAAACACCAGAAACACTACTTCACTAATAGTGTACCTCACTGGGACTGCTAGTAAACTCTTTACTCCTCTCTGACCAAGTTCAACAAGAACTTCATCTGTGTAGGGCTTCAGCCACTGTACAGGCCCAACTCGACTCTGGAGGAAGGCACAGAAGTTGTTAAAACTGGAGGAGGTCAAGTTGTCAGATGAAAGAAAGAGAAGACTAAAATTAATTAAGTTTTCAAACCAACCTGGTAAGCAAGAGTATGATCATTGTTTATTCCTCTAGCTTTTAACTCTTGCATGATTAAGTAGATGCACTCCTCCATCTGATCTTTGTAGGGGTCGCCAGCATCCTCAACATAACTGACTGGTACACCATGGGCACTAAAGAAAACCATGACCTAGAGTTCCAAGGGGAGATAAGCAACAGTTGTTGGCAATAGGTCCCATTAAAAAAAAGGATCTAGACATATAAAATTCTAATGATTTAGTGCATCTAACCTATTTATAACTCAATGGAGAGAACAAACTGACCTCTTCAGGCTTTGGGAACCTCTCCAACTCTTTTGCAATCAAATCAGCCATGGACCTAACATAGCCCTCCCGTTGATACCAGGACTGTATTATAGCTACAGGCAGTCTTGATAGACATGCATCTTCCCTGAAAGATAATGCAGACTCAGATTGATATATCAAGGTGTGCAAGTGCAATTTCATGCAGTGAGATAGAAAACTGGGAGTAACAAAACTACCTGAATATATTCTGGAGCACACGGATGCTTGAACCAGTTGTGGAGATAGAGAACTGAGGATACAATGGCAGAACAACAAGCCTTGTTATCTTGTCCCTCTTAATCTGTCACATTTAGTGAAATTCTTTAGCAATATCTCCCATTTTGAAGACAGAGCATTCTTTATTTAACAAGTAACTCCTAAGTCAATGTGACGTAGGTTCTCTTCAACTCCACTCCTTGATCCTGTTTCTTCCCAACATTTTTGAGGAACTTAACAAAAATAGCTCAAACACCAAACCAAAAGAGAAAGGGCTAGCTCCTACACATAACATCCCTACATGCAAAATGACTGCACTAGTCAAGACAGTAAGAATTACCTGTTGAACTGCCTCTTCAGTGAATGGGTACCAATAACGCATTCCAACATATATATTCACAGGCATATTCTTCGCTTCCAAAGCCATTTTAAGAGCATGTGCCTGAAAGTAACTTAAGTCATAAATAAGCATGAAGCAGGTTCAAGCCAATGGACCAAAAGAACAGTGTACCACCTGCTCATCAGTTATTTTACGCAAAGGCGAGCCACCGCCGATAGCAGCATACCCTTCTTTACTTTTAGGAGCCCGGAGAACAGAAATCAACTTTGCCAATGGCCACTGAAGGAACCTAAACAACCTAGGGAGGCGAATGATGTCCTACATCAGAGCATAACAACAATCAACATAACACTAAACATCCTGAAAACCGCTCGAAAAACAGAAGACCAAAAAAGAGTGAGTAACATACAGGATCAGCAAACAAATTAAACAAAAAGGGTTGAACATCGTGAAGTGTTTCAGGCCCTCCAAGATTCAGAAGCAAGACTCCAATTTTATCCTCGGTGGCATGTGAATGAGATTCCAGAAAACTTTCTCCATACATAGAGACCCCGGCGGAGCAGCGTGTCTGCAGAATTGGATCCTTCCCCTTCCCAACAGCGCCGCCATGATATGATCCCCCGTGAAACCCATGACTTTTACAGCTCGATTCACCTAACCCATTAGACAAATGACATGAAACCGACGCAATTGCTTTTCTCTGAGAAGTTAACCTACAAAAAAATCAAAGAAATTAACTGAAACCTAAATGCACAAAACAAAAGACATTCATTGGAATGACTAGATCGAAACAATTATGGATTCCATAAAAGCAAATTGAATTTGCAGGATTCAACCAAAAGTCTTACCTCTGAAACCCATGATCAGATTTGCGGAGATTCGAAACAGGGAGCTTGCCACGGGAAAGAACACCGGCACAATATGTCGCCTCCATGAATTTGATTAAAGTACTGGGAAAAAAGGAGTGAAATGAGAAGGTGAAGAAGCGGAAAATGGAAAAGCAATAAGTTTTTTTAATGGTATTTGACTATTTGTGGAGTCGTGAGTGAAATTCGTATGGGGTTAGTTGAGAAGGGAGAAATAAAGAAAAGCTAACTGCGATCAAGTCTCGACGGCGGTGGCGACGGCGTGTTCAACTCGAAGGGAGACGTAACGGTGCACCAAATTAAAATGCGCAATCGGAATCAGTTGATTCCCGTAAGTTGGGACGGTGTATATGATTTTCTGAAATTTCAATTTCTTTTCCCTGGATTTTTTCGGGAAATTTCTAACGTGGTGTTTTCCGAGTGATTCTTTCTACGACGCCGTTTTCGAATCAATTATGGCTATTTATGTAATTTCACTTCACAAGCCTTAGAGCTTCATTCTTTGTGCTTCAAAAAAATCATCGCATGTATACAAAAGTACGCCCAAACTAATGTAAGAATACTTTAACTATTAAACAAAAAAAGAAAAAGGAAAAGAAAAAGAGAATCATTATATTTGTTTTTGTATATATTGTTTTAGTAATTAAGAATTTAAAATTTAAAATTGAGAATCTTAAATTTGAATATTGAAATAGATAGAAAGAAATTAAAGAAAAAGGATGACTATTTTATAATATATAACTCATAATCTAATAAATAAAAAAAATCACATGTTTCTAAGGTTTTGTTTGATAATATTTTTCAGTATTTTAATTTTTAGTTCAAGATCAAGAAAAAAAAAATTTAGTTTTTATTTTTTTATTATTTTAAAAACATATAAAATATTAATTAAAATAAATATATAGTATATAACAACACCTGTAGCTACAGGCAAATAATTTTAAATTAAGCCTAAAAAGATGAAACTTGACTAAATTGAGAGAAGGGGCAAATTAATAAAAAAAACCTTTAAATTTTAATGGTTTTCAAATTTTTTTATATAACTAAGCTCCGTCTTTGAGAGGGCATTCTGTCAGACTCGGGTGTTTCCGTGTTTGTTGTTTACATGACAAGCCACGTTTTGCATATGGTGCCGAAATTGAGCTGCTTACACGAATGGAGGGAGCCTTATGCCCTTGCATAGTTTCCTTCCAATTTAAAGTACCAAAATAGCTTATCTAGGTTAGATAATCGTTCTTTCCGTTTTGCTAAAGTTTATCGCTGAGAATCTCGAGTGGTTCATCTTTCAGGTTTTCTCTTGTCAATTGTTGGCAACTTTGGACAAAGGTGAGAAGAAGTGAGTGTCCTTAAACAAAATCTGTTTCAATAGACATTTTTGTTCGAGGAAAGAATGGAGTTGACAACCTAGCTCTAATTAAAGGATGAAGCACGGATTGTCTGCACATTTGAGTTCAAGTTCCTGTTGGCTCCAAGAAACTGCAGGAAGGGTTTCATGGTTTTGCAGCTACAAGTTTTTGGCAACATGACGGTGTATACTTGTATCCCTTTTCTCTTGAACTTTGAGTAGGTAAACTATATTTGTTTTATCAAGGAACTTGATTCTCGTACTATCAAACTAACCAACCATGCAAAACCTGAAAGAAAAGATCTCTCCTATTTCTAATCATTCACAAAATATTGGTGATGGGTCAGGTAATTTGCACCTGTTTCCATCGTTTCCTACAAGGAGCTAAGCCACCAAATTACCTAACATTTTTGCAACTAAGCATTAAGAAAATGTTTATCTTCCACCATGAAGGCCTCAAGCTAGCTAGAGAAATGGGTAAATCAAGAGGAAAACAAATTAGTTTTGTCACTGAGGTGCCACAACTACTTTGGTGTATAACATCAGAATTCAGAAATCATTTTTTTATTTTTTTCTAATTAACAGCATCTGTTTCTGAAAGGGAAACAAATAATTGCCCAAGCCCCAAGTATGAACATAATCACATCAGAAGTGTCAGGTGGAAACTATAGATATTGATGATTATCTTCAATTCTGAATTCTTTTGCTTTACTAAAAGCTGAAGACTAATAAATAATGAAATCTCATAAAATTGAAATTTCAATCAAATTGAGAATAATTATTAGTTAGAATTACTAATAAAAAAAATGCAAAGCATGTACTGCATGAGATAGAGATGGGGGCAGTGACACTGATGGCTCACATGGCAGTTGTCTACGTGTGCTTATTGTGGCAGTGGAGGTGGTGATGGTAGTGAAAAACTATGTTGACACCAGAAAATGTAAAGGTCCTATTCTCACCAGTTAGGTTACCAGAAATCTCAGTATACTCTTTAAAGGGTTCATCAATAGAAAAGTGACATAGAAAAAATCATAAATTTCTGTGTAACTTTAATGTTTGTATGTAGCTCATATAACGAGAACCACGATCTGAAGCAGGCCTTCAATATGTACGACCTGGACGGGGACGGGGTGATTACCGCCAACGAGTTGCATTCGGTGTTGAGGAAGCTTGGGGGTAAGTGCACGTTGAGTGACTGCAAGAAGATGATCAGCCAGGTCGATAATTAAGAAAGGCGACAGCAAGGTGAATTTCGAGGAGTTTAAGAAGATGGTGAACAATGCCTGAGAAGAAATTGAAAGAACACAAGAAGTAGGTTTCAAATATGCTTCAATGTGTATATAAAATTACATATGACCTTACTTTCTTTCTATTTCTAGAAATCTTCAACGTTTTTGCTGCTCCTTTAGGATTTTGACTAATTAAGTAGTAAGGAGCAGAAGCAACAGGAATTTTTAGGACTTAATTAGGAGTGATTTTTTTTTTCTTTCTTCTATTGGTAGCTCCTACAACTTCTACTATTAATTCTGATTTAGTAAATTTTCTTAGAAGGGTTGAATCCTAAATTCTTTAAAAAATAATCATAAAATTTTTTTAAAAATCAATAACCAAAAGTAACGCTTAATTAATGGTCTAATTTTTTTAATTTAATTCATATAATTATTATTATCTTTAATAGTATATTTGGATTCAC
>BPVZ01000015.1:1387009-1417989 GCA_020521535.1 Rubroshorea leprosula
AATATTAAAAAATTATTTTTTAATACATTAAAAGTTAACTATTTAATTTTACAATGGTTTGAACCTAATTAAAGATTTTAAATTAATGAGTACTTTAAAAAAAAATTACAAGTGAAGGAAGCTAGAGACTCCCCTACATCCAAAATTCCAAACCAACATTTTCCAAGTTCTTCGATTATACTCTGAGATTGGACTGAACCTGGTCCAGACTAAAGGCTGGCTCAGGCTGAAAGTACGCTGAGTGGATTGAATTCGGTCCAGAGTCTCCAGACTAAAGCCTGCAACTAATGAAACCGGCCCGTGTTCTTCTTTTTTTTTTTTTTTTCTTCGGTGTAACCCGGTCCATGTTTTTTATAATCTCTCCGCTGTGCTGTTCTACACTTCTACTTCTACTTATCTTGCCCTCCCAGTACGCCGGGCGCAGATGGAACACTGAAAATGAGTCTCCAAACGGCCGTCTCTACTCCATTTCATCTATCCTCATGCTCCGGTTACAGCCTCAATTTCAATCCTCTTTTCTTCCCCAACCGGCATCGTTCTTGCACCTGGCGTTTCAACCTGGTCCAGCGTAGAAACTTTATGGTAACTAACCAACTAACTACCGTTTCTATTTCTATTTTCTCACTTTCTTTGTTCGTTTGGTTACCGAGAAAGTGAAGGAAAGCTAAACACTGTATTGTACGGAAAGAAGATGACGGGAAAAGAAGTTTGAAAATGTCAAGAGTGACCGATTTTTTAAGGCTCAGGATTACATGTAGAATTTTATGTGAATGCTGAACATATACTCCAGTTAGTTTCTGTTTACTCAACAGAGGACTTCCTGCAAGCCTTTTGTTCATTTTCTGGGGAAATATGGATCAAATTACTAGAGAATTGGTTTATATGGACTTGTTCAAGTGAATGCATAAATTAGTAGCGGAGTAATGCGGAACTCTCAAGTTCATATTTACGAATTCCTTATTAGTTAGTTGAGAGATTTTTTTTTTTTTTTCCTGTCACATTGTTAGTGATTTTACAATTTCTTCTTGTGTTTCAGTTTTTGCATCCGAGAATGGTGTTTTAACTTCTCCAGAGTTGGCAAAGTCTATTGAATTTGCTTACATTCTTGACTTAAAGTAATTGATAGGTTTGGTTTATTTAGTTGAAAATAAAGAGTTGCCAAAACCGTGTTTTTGACATCAGTGAGACAGTCTTTCGTGGTTTAAATAGTAATGTCTTTCTAATTGTGCTTTTGAGACTGCTGCATGCAATACTTTAGAATTTCACTTTACCTCATTTACATAGCTTTATGTGTATTCTGCGATGATGTTGATTGTGTTTATCTGATTCTTGGATGTTAGGTGGGAGTCTCAAGGATATTTCTGACCAAAGTTTGACTGGAGAACTGATCCTTCTGTCATATCAATGCCATCACCTAATGTTACTGGATCACTGCACATGGGGCGTGCAATGTTTGTAACTCTTGAGGTTAGGAAAATGGTTTCAAATCCTTTGTTCATGACTTTCATTTGTTGGATATATCCCCTTTTGTGTCTACAACCCTTGCATGATCTGTGGAGCCCTGAAATTTAAGATATCATATTGCACTAGAGGTGAAATACCTTATTTGATGCACCACTTTTGCACTTTTTTGAAAGCTCATATTCTTTCTTTGCTTTTTAGTATTTCTTTTCATGATAAGTTGTTTTTGTGTAATTTATCGATAGCACTTTGGTTTTTCTTTGTTCTGACTATTAATGCCACAATGGTAATCGGATAGTCAACAACTGAATGCATTTCTCCAGGTTTTTCCAAAAATTCATTTGTATGATGTTTTATTTATTTATTGGTACGCTTGATAGTTGAATTGGATACTGATGGATGAAGTGCGAGTATGCACTGAACTATTCCTTATAACTGTTTTATTTGCGTTACTTATTATGCTCAACATATTTTTTCTTAGCTTTTAGTCTTTTACTAATAAATTGGGGACTGTCTTACAGAATCTTGTGCTAGAGGGTAGACAACTTGTATTCATTAGACTATTGGATGTTTTAAGTCACTGAAATTACATATTGTGGTCTTCTGATGATGATGCGTTTCCTTTCCATTTACTTTTATTCATCTTCTTTGCTAGGATATCATGAGTAGGTACCATCGCATGAAGGGAAAATCAACGCTTTGGCTTCCTGGGACTGGTCATGGTTGTACTGGATGTTTTAAACCAACGCTCTGCGTTTCACACTTTCTTTAGGGACTGCTGGTCAGGTTTGTCTTGCCATGGATTGCTAAAATTATATCATTAAAGGATTGTGTCTGTTGAATAATGAAATGCTAACTGCAGTTCACATGATGCTTTCCCATTTTGCTGTAACCTATCTTATAAATGTTCTATCTGATCAGATAATTTCACTGGCATTTATTCTAGGATCTGAACTTATCTACTGAGAGGCTGACTGCTAACAAGGCCTTAATGAACAAATTATGGAATGCTGGCAAGTTTATTCTGCAGAATCTACCCAGGCAGGAAAATGTGTTTGATTGGGAAACTATGCTTGATTATAAGGTTTGTCTATTTGCTCTTTTACAAAGATCGCAAGATGGCATTATGTCATCAATGTTGAACCTAGCTATGCATCCATATTTATTTATCCAATAAGATGAGGGAAGAACACTTAGCATTTGTTGCCATATCATGTTTTCCACAAAATACGGAGCAATAAATCTGTTGATATTATATGCATTCAGCCCCACTTATCTTTTGCTACTGTTAAATGTTCAGCTTCCAAGAAGTTGGGCTTTATCCTATTATATAAATTTAGACAAATTATTTGCCTTTCAGTTTGACACAGAAGAGTCACTTCTCAAGCTACCCCTTTCAGAATGTTGGGTGGTAAGAAATATGACAAGGTGTAATGTCTTCCAATTCTTATATCCCCATGCTTAGGCACAGTTTTTAAAATTAATGGCACCATATTTTGTTTGTGAGAATGTAACTAAAATGATTAGTCGAATGACTCCATACATTTTCAGGTCTCAAAACTTCATATTCTCATTGATGTGGTCACAGAGAGTTATGACAAGTTTTTCTTTGGTGATGTTGGTAGAGAAATATAAGATTTCTTTTGGACTGACTTTGCCGACTGGTATGGTCAACTTTTTTAGTAATTTTTATTGAAATGCTTTTTATTGTCATATGTGGTTAATTTCTAGATAACTTGTCACTTTTACTGCTATGGAAACAAAACATTAAGCCTTAGGTTGAATTGTGATAGGGGAGAAGTAGACTACATGTATTAGGATAAAAGCATACAGTGCATTTAGTTTTCTTAAATTTTAGTTGGTAAAAGTTATTATATAAAAAAAATTCATGAATTATATTTTCAGTTATTTCTTTCAGTGATGTCTTTTCCCACTCTTATGTATCGTTTATCCCTTTGAAAGAAAAAGGGCTAGTGAATGTGTTTAGGGTTTCTGCTCTGCTGTCAATATTTCTATTGAATATTACTGACTAGTAAAAACTTTCATTATCCTTATGGTCTTTTTTTTTTCAAAAAAAAAAAAAAAATCATTTTTCAGGTATATTGAAGCCAGTAAAGCTTGCCTTTACCATTCTGGGAATAAAACAGTTGCTTTAGTGGCACAAGCAGTTCTCCTATATGTTTTTGAGAACATACTGAATTTGCTACATCCGTTTATGCCATTTGTAACTGTGGCACTGTGTCAGGTAATGGCCTCATAGCATCTCAACCTTTGTAAGTTTATAGAAATTCCTTAGAATATGATTTCCACTAAAAATGTATTGTATTCATAGCAACCCTGGCATAAAAAAGTACTCTTTGCTGATGGGCAAATGAAATAACTTTCAGTTTATAAATTAATTATGATGGGGTTTGTGCTTTACTTTTTTTCTTTGTTTATCTATATTTCCTTTAGAGGAAGTCTAGAAGTAGCTGCTTTAAATTTAAAGTATTGGTATAAACAAGTACATGTCATCTGTGTTAGAAGGACCACAGAAATCATTAGGCTAATTTTTCTTAATGAATTGCTTTCCTACTGAAACCATGTGAAGTTTATTGTTTTGTCCATTTCTTTATAGGCACTCCCAAAACGAATGACAGCTCTTATAGTATCTTCTCGGCCACACACTTCTCTTCCAAGGCGTGCAAACTCAATAAAAAAAGATTTGAAAATATATAAGCTTTGGTGAGTTCTAGATGTTGTTCATTGCTCAATAATTCCCAGTCATATTTTACTTACAGTTCAAAAAAATAAAAAATAAAAAAATTACCCTGTTCATTACTGCATAATCTTCTAGTCATAATTACCCAAGTAAAATAATTGCTGTTATCTGCCAATTTATTTGTTAGACTCGAGCAGTCTGAAATGCTAGAGCTGAGTACTCTGTTGAGCCGGCAAAGCGTATATCTGCATCTATTGTTGGAAGCAAAGAAGTTATCCAGCATATATCTGTGAGTATTTGTCTTACTCTTGTTAGTGGAAAAGTAAATCTTTCTAATCAGTTATTGCTTTGTAATCTGAAATTTCTAATAAATTAAAATCTTCAAACTCAGCTGCCATCTTTTGACAAGTTACTTTTTGTATTACTGTTACCGTATTTGATATCATTTTTGTTTTACGTGATTACCTTTTGGGTATTGCAAATTCAGATATCAGGGCAATTGGGTTGCATACCTCCGTGTTACATGGTGCTTGGCTTGCACATATTGCATGCAACACTATTGCCATTTTTGTGAGTATATCTTTTTATTGCTCGATGCAGAAAGAGAAGGATGTTTTGGCTCTGTTATCCAGGCTAGATCCACTGAATATCCAGTTTACAGATTCCCCTCCAGGCATGTTTACTGCAAATTTTTTATTTTGTATGGTCATTGGGCGAGGAAAGATGTTATATATTCTTTTGAATAATTATTACTTTCTTTGCTTTATTGAAATTAATTGATTTCTTGTAGATTATTTCAAATGCTTATTCTTTTGGATCTAAAGTGCCAGCACAATTGCAGGGGGATGCGACTCAGTCAGTCCACCTTGTTGCCACTGAGTTTGAGGCATATCTTCCCCTTTCTGATATGATTGATATTTCTGCTGAAGTTGAACACTTTTCCAAACGCCCGTCTAAAATGCAAACGGAGTATGAGGGACTTAAAGCTCGCCTCAATTCTCCAAGAGTACATTGTTCATTTATCCTTCATCACAGAAAGCAATGATGATTTCCATGCTGATGTTTTCCAAAATTTTATGTAGTGAAATGGTAAACATATAAAAATCACTGCTGGAACAGTAATAAACAAAACTAACACCTGATCAACCAATGTGTTCAGCCTTGCAAGTAAAATAAGGACCAATCTCACGGGCTTAAGTTGAGGACTAAGTAAGAGAGCTGAATTTGTCGGCTGAGATAGTGCAGGGAAGAGCTCAATGTTTCCCATGAATAGAAATGTTACTAGCTTTGCATGCACATGGTTGTTGTGATTCTTGTGAATAGTGATATCTAAAATATGAGGGATCTGGCAAGAACCACTCAACTTTTGCTAGGTTTATGCCAAAGTTGGTGGTAGGTTATGCATGCATTTATGTGTCCTCTTATGATTTCTATTTTTTTTCCCCTGCAGTTCATAGAAAAAGCTCCCGAGGATATTATTTGTGGGGTTCGAGAAAAAGCAGCTGAAGCAGAAGAGAAAACAAATCTTACCAAAAAACCGTTTGGCTTTCCTTAAATCAACTGTTTTGGTTTCAAAATAAACTTCATTTGTAGCTCCTTGGTGTTTCCTCAGAACCCAGCTTCTTGAGCTCGATCAGATCAATTTCCATTTCTGCAGAAGTTGCAGTTCATGCACTATAATTGAGAGAAATGGTTGTAAATCATGACATCGGCAGCAAGAAATAACCAGTCAATCTCAGCAGTGAGAAAGAAATGGTCCATTGATTTCCAGAAAGTAACTGCTTTTTGCCTGCAAGCTTCAATAGAAAGGTACAAGCACTACATTAATTGAATAATGAAGAATTCAAATACTATTTTTGCCTTTTGGTCCTTCCTCCGCTGAAGCTGCAAGAAAAGATTATGGTTATATAATGACGGTGTAACTGTTTCCAGCTTCTGCATCAGCCATCACAATTACAGCTACAATCTGGCTTGTCTTCTCTGCTTTCTTCTAAATACTGACTTTTCCACCGTCTTCTAGTGAATGTTACTGTCATGAACTTTAATGTTTATGAAAATTATGGGGATAGATCGATTTCCTGTAAATCTTTGCAAATGATCATAGGAACAAAAACCATAATCAAATACCTAAGCTAACAGATTATGTCTTCGAGATTACCATTTGTCCATTTTACATATAGAGAATGTGTAATAGCTAGTTTTCTCTTATGATTCTTCCCTCTCTGTTAAGTAGTTTTAGTTGTCAACTGATCATTACATGGAACTGAAACTACCTTGAATTTTGTTTCTATCCTTTTTAGCTCTGTATTAAAGTCATATCTTGCAGTAATTTCTCTGAAAAAGACAATAAGGAGAAAGGGCCGGCGTGCTTAGAATTTCTTTTCAGTTGCTTTTAACATTCACTAGCTAAGCTATGGTCTCAAGACTGGAAGGGCAGTGTGCTAGGTAATCACTAGACTTGAAATTTATATTACCGGCCCTTGCCCGCTAATGATTTTATAGAAAGGTGATGATCTCTTCTTTTTTAGGCTGGTAGTAAGCCTAAGAGTAAAAAATTTGTAACTTGAGTTAGAAATTTTATATTTAAATTTTAATAAAGTGTGAAAAAAAGTATTATTTTTTATTATATATTGTTAAATACCGACAAGGAATATTCTCTTAAACAATTTCATTTTTATTTTTTAGTTGGACAATTATATAATTAATACACGTAGGAGTGACTAATGAATGAGTGTATGATTAGTAGGTAGAACATGAAAAATTGAAGCTAAAGCAAAAACCCATGTTCCCTCACATTCACATGTCCTCTCTTCCATACTTTCTAAAATAATAAAAAACAAGTAAATGGAAATGGCGAAGAAGAAGATTCCAAACATCCGAACCAAACCGTTGAACAACCATAATGGAAACTGGAGAAAGTGAGTTTATGGCAGAACATGCTTGAGTTGACTAATCAAACTAACCGCAAAAAGACACGCCGTGTTTATCGCTCGGATTTTCTTTTGTGATTCCCCACATGCTTTTTTCGCTTTCTTTCTTCGTTTTCCCCCCTTTCCACGCCTTAAACGGTGCTTGTCTTGATTCCCATTTTTTCATTGATTGTATTGCATAATTTGTTTTCATGACTCACGAATTTCCTATATATGTCTCCCCCCGCCTTCCCCTTTTTATTCATCCCAAAAACATCCACAACCTTTCTACCTTTTTCTGTTTCTCTCAAGCAGTGTGACTTAATTGTGAGGGCAAGCAATTATGGCCACCCAACGCATTCCATTTCTTGCCCTCTCTCTGCTTCTTCTAATTGCTATTTCCAATGTGGCCGAGGTATGCACTAAACTATCCTAAAACTCTTACTTTCTGCTTTAAAAATCATGCAGTTAGCTTGCACCAGATTGTAAAATCTAGACTCTTGAATGAAACCGATGGTATAATAGTATTTACATGTTTGTGTTTTAGTACTAACACAAGACTTGTTTGTTTTGGATAGGCTGCCAGCAGCGGTAAACTTCAACCTTCAGGTGTGGATGTGCATAAATTAAGATTGTAAATGTTGTTTTGATTGGAAATTTCATGTTGAGGAAAAGAAATTGAAGTGATGAATTTTGTTAATATGTGTTGGGTTTGGTGCAGACTGCAAACCGAAATGTACATACCGTTGCTCAGCAACTTCGCACAAGAAGCCTTGCATGTTCTTCTGCCTCAAGTGCTGTGCCAAATGCCTCTGCGTTCCTCCAGGTACTTATGGCAACAGGCAGGTCTGCCCTTGCTACAACAACTGGAAGACCCAGGAAGGAAAACCCAAGTGCCCTTGATCACTTAATCAATTTCCTACTCTGTTTTCCAATCCTAGCTATATCTTGAATAAGCACACATTTTCAGTGCAAAATCAGCCAAATTACCCCTTCAGCCAATTCATCATTTGCTTTGATGTAATTCACCCATTTTCAGCTCACATGATGTAACTGTAACTTGATTTATTGCTTGGTTCCCATGAGAATTATAACTGACATGGGACCTCTGTTATTTGGGATTGTTCATTTACAAATACAAATAGTAATGTAATTTCCTTTCATTTTAAGATTGATTAATATTATTGTTCTTTCATTTTGGATTATGATAAGAAAAAGATGCACACAGAACACTCGCCCCATCTACTGGGTTTAGTTTCTTTTTACATTTGATCTCAAACGGTGGCAGCTGACTAAAGACTAGCCTAAGGACTGTTATCCCTCTCCTAATAGGGCAATAAAGAATGGTGGGACAAGCCTTGTAAGCGTCCTTTGGAACCCGCAAGGATGTTTTAAAGTAACAACTTTTAGTTCTAATTAGTTTGTAGAGACTTTTGTTTCCTCTGTGTTTTAGACTTGTATCCTTTGTGACACAGACAAGCACTGGCCAGTGCACTGGCAGCGGCTCCATCCATGTCGACTCTTGGCAATACAGGCATGTGAGAGCATCAAATGTGCTGGTTATTGTCTTACATATGGAAATAATGTCAATTTAATGTTTTGGAGGCTCCAAACAGAGATTAGTAAGACTGCAACCCTGCAATTGCTTCAGCAATTTATGGACTGAAGAAACAGTGGGAAATAGGTGAAGGAGATAGAGACACATATGAGAAAGGATTATGTATATTGAAAAACTATTTTGCAGTTTGAACAATATTGGACTACAAAACAATTATCTTTAAATTAGGAAGGTTCCCTAATATTAACTGCAAAGTAAAGAATTTTATATATCTAGAGAGTTGGACAATTTAAGGATGACTTAACTCATCATCAATAACTGATGGGCACAAGAATGCTAAGGTAGTATATTTTCAAAAAAAAAAAAGGATACTAAGGTAGTAAGAATCACACTGGGGCTATCAACCCATATGGTAAGCTTTTACCATTTGCCAATCTGTCTGCCTCCTTAATAAGGTTTGGTTAAATAGGTTTTTTTTTCTTCTTCTTCTAATAATAATAATTTGGATTATTGATTAAGGTTTGTTTTGTATAATGGTTAAAATTCAACAAATTATGGATAGTATGTAATAGATAATAGGAGTAGGCAACGGTTAGTACATTATAAGTAGCGAATAGCAAAAAATAGATATATGATAATAAATAATGAATTTGATTAATATAATTATTTAATTATATAATAATTAACAATTGTTATTCCAAATTAAATGATTAATAAGAACATGTTTAAAAACAATTAAGTGTATTTTTGTATTTTTATTATTAAATTTATTTAATTTATTAAAAAAATTATAATAGTGTACTTATAGTCTTATACACTAACTTTTATTTTTAATAAAAAAATATATTAATTTTAAATAAAGTATAAAAAATTTTAATTTTTTCATATAATTAGTAAATTTTGTTTATTAAGTTAATAATTTTTATAATAAATTAATGTAAAAATAAAAATATAATAATCACTTCATATTATTAAAAATAAAAAATAAATTGAAACTAATTAGATAAGTATTAATAAAAAATTAGGTCAAAAATTAAAAAAAATTAAAAAAAATAAATTTATCAATAAAATTAAAAAATTTTAATCTCTTAACGATTTAATACAAAAAGTTATCTTAGATAACTTTTTCAGTTCACTAATAATTTGAACTATAATTATTATCCGATTGCCCTAAATTATTAAATAAAAAAATTTATCAAATACTTAATTTATATTAATTTTAAAATAAATAAATTTATCAAATTACTATTTTGATCCTTTGAAAAAAATCACCAACTACTACCTATGCTATACCAAACTCCCTTAAATCTAGTTAATTATCTTCAAATCCAAGAATAAACTTTTTAGAGAAGAAATGAAAGAAAGGCAGGGAGAGGGACCATGATCCAACACTTTTTACACATAAAAATATAAATAAGAATCTCAAGTCACCATCATACCCCTTTAATTTGATCCACTTTTACTCCTTTTTCTTCTCGCTTTTTCTCCCTTCTTAGCCTTCCCATGATATCTGCCACTTTTGACACCTAATTTGCATCATTCCCTGCCCCGCCTTCCACTTCATTTACTATAGAATTAAAGCACTTGGTTTTAGATTTACTTGTGTGAAGTCATGTTTAAGTGTTTTTTTTTTTAGGTAGCAATTTAAATTTGATTCTTTATAAAATTGTTTAAAAGAAAAATTTACTATATAATTAAAATCTCTAATTCCAAACATAATTGCATTGCGATGCGCATCTGAATCTGTGACAACTGTTTACACACCTCCTATGTTAAGTAAAAAACTTCGTCACTCAAAAAATAGAATCCTAAGTTTCCTTTATAAACATTTGGTTATGTATTGAAGTTATTCTAAGCTTGACCCATTTAGCAAGTAGTTTAATAATAAATATCCTTCTAATAAATAAATAAATAAAAATTAACTTTTAAATATGTTAAACTATTTGAGTGAATTTATTATCATATATATTTTAAATAGTTAATATTATATTTTTTTAATATAATTATTTATTATATCTTTATATTATCTTTTTCAAAAGTTCACATTTTTTTATTTTTTAATAAATTAAAAAATATAATAATCAATTAAAATAAAAATATTAATAATTGAGAATGTAACAATAATATCACTCAAATCATTTTTACTCCGAATGTATGCTTTACTTAAAATGAATAAAAACCCCTATTTTTTTTTTCCCCGCCTCCATGTTTCCCTGCGTTCGAAAAAAAAAAAGGGGAAAATTATTTGATGTTGTAGTAATAATTTTCCTATTAAATAAAAATAGTCTAAGCATAGACCCACAATAATAAAAAGGAACGTAATAATAAATTAACAAATTAGCAATCCATTAGAGCGTCTGTCTGCCAGTGTCATTGCCTGTGGGGCCCACACGAGTGGCCCCACAGGTTTATTCACATTGGATGGTGGTGGGCCACTACCTGCGCGTGATGAAGCCCAACATCAATGAAATTGGACCCCCCCTCCCCCCTCCATGGCACTTTTGTTCACATGGACTGGTTTGGTCTAGAGCAAAAGTATTTTTGAAGCCAGATTAAGATACACATTAACTGATTATTGCAGCATTCTTTGCTTCTTTTGCAACAACAAATTTCCACAGTATCCTTACTTAGTTCCCATCTCATTTCTTCTCTCTAAAAAACAAGAACAAAGTGGCAACCAGCATCCATGGCTGCCAACAAATTTGCTACCATGTTGCACAAAAACACCCACAAAATCATTGTAATTCTGGTCTATGCAGTGCTTGAGTGGATCCTGATTGTGCTCCTCCTACTCAACTCTTTGTTCGGTTACTGCATCACAAAGTTTGCCAAGTACTTTGGTCTTAAACCTCCCTGTCCATTGTGTACCAGAGTTGATCATGTCTTGGAGCCTGGGAGGGACACAAACTCCTACAGGGATCTTATTTGTGATGCACATGCCACTGAGGTGTCTAAACTGAGTTTCTGCTCAAATCATGGAAAACTGGCAGAATCACATCTTATGTGTGAAGACTGCTTTGCTTCTCGGCCAAATCAGAATGATGAGTCCATTGAAACAAGGAAGGTTGCTTTCATTACATGGGTGAGTACAGATAAGGTTGACAATGGTGATGGTGAGGTTCTTTCTTGTTGTTCTTGCTGCAAGAGAAGCATGGCTGGAAAACTCTGTCCTCCTTACATGTTGATCAAGCCTTCATGGGATATTTTGAATTCTGCACATAAAGGAAGTTTGATTCTAGAATCAGTAGACTATGACACAAATGGAAGTGATCAGTGTAGGGAGCCAAGCAACCTTTGTAGCAGTGAAGATCAAGCTGAGGATATGGTTGAGATGAAAATAAACAATGATGATAATGACAATACAGGCAGTCAAGGGGCTACAGACCAGCATCACATGCTTTCTAGCATTGGAAGTTTTGGAGATGCTCTGGAATGCTCCAGTTCTATGGTAAGCTTGCAATGTGATGAAAAGGAAGCATATAAAGATGTCAAATCAGGCAATTTTAACATCTCAAAGCAACATTCAAGAGTTGCCTCTTTCGATTATAATACCATTCAGTGTGGTTTTGGAGAAGCAGATCTGCTTGAGCACATCAACCTTAGTGCCTGCAAATGTAAATGTGATCGCCTACTTCCTGCTGAGTTAATTGATTTATCAACTAATGCTACCCAAGGATCCTGCAGCACAGAAGAGCAAGATCATCAAATTGAAACAATTGATTCTCCCCTGCAGATTGTGACACAGACTGATTTATCAAAGGAAGCAGCATTGCATTTCATGGATGAGAGTACAGAGAAGGCCAGTCATGGAGATGCAGAATGCCTGGATATAGGAACAGGTGAAAGTAAGCATGAATCAGTTCTAAATGCCAAGAAACTTAATTTAGTTGATGAGGCCATTGAAAACCTTATTGATATGCAAGAAGCTAGGTATGGAGATTATACAGAAGCCTCAGTCATGGAAGCACCATTTGATCCTCCAGGTATGATGAATTTGTTACTTATTTTGAATTACCTACTAAATTTGTCACTTTAACCATATTTATCTTCTATAGTTGTAACATCAGTCACAATCTTCATTTCATTGATTTAAAGCAGCTAATCAAGAAGAGGAAAATGGCTTCCGACTGTTGGTTGAGCAAATAGAACCCAAGATTTTGATTGGCTCAGAGGAGTCTGAACATGCAGCTAATCTGCCTCAAGCTAAAGAGCCAGTTCCTCCAGCTCCGGTTTTGCAAGAAGATCAATCTACCATCACTGAAAATGTTGTTAAGAATGATAATGTCCCTGAATCAGACACAACTAAAAGTAACCTTGGTAAGGATCTGATCTTTATCTTCTCTTCAAAGGTCAAGATTTCCTATTATGAACAATAGATCATATCATGTAGCATTGCCATTGGTTCTAAAGCGTTTCCAGTTCTAACAGGTGCAAACCAAATGGAAAGAAACACCATGGAGAACAAAATCATTTCAAGTGATAAGAACCAAGAAGGGACAAGCAATTGCTTATCTGTGGATTTGGATCTTAATGAAGCAGAGTATGAAAAAGTGCCTGATATGCCACTTGAAAGCCTAAATCCCTTAGATAAGAAACTAGCACGTTTTGAAAAAAGAGAATCAGGTGCAGATGAGTCATTAGATGGGAGTGTGACAAGCGAGACTGAAATTAGAGATCCAGTAAAAACCATTGAACAGCTGAAAGCATCTCTAGAAGCAGAAAGGAAAGCTTTGAATGGATTATATGCAGAACTTGAGGAAGAGAGAAGTGCCTCTGCAATAGCTGCAAATCAGACAATGGCTATGATAACCAGGCTTCAGGAGGAGAAGGCAGCAATGCAAATGGAAGCATTACAATACCAGAGGATGATGGAAGAACAGTCTGAATACGACCAGGAAGCCTTACAACTTTTGAATGAGCTCATGGTCAAAAGAGAGAAGGAGAAGCAAGAACTTGAGAAAGAACTTGAAACATGTCGCAAGAAAATTTTGGATTTTGAAGCAAAGGAGAAGATGAGAATGAGGGGAAGCAAAGATGGAAGCGTGCAAAGTAAGTCTTCTGTGTCTTGCAGCAACATGGAGGATGGCGATGAGCTATCCATTGATCTTAATCGTGAAGCAAGGGATGAAGATGGCAGCTTCTACGGCCATGGGGAAAGCAGCAGCGACCATAACCCTGCTGAGGTAGTTCAGAGTCTGGAGGAAATGGCATTAGATTGTGTAAAGCATATAAGTGTCCTTGATGACTCATTGACAGAATATGAAGAAGAGAGGTTGTCCATTCTAGATCAGCTAAAGGTATTGGAGGAGAAGCTGCTAACAATAGCTGATAAAGAATTCATTGAGGATGTTAAAGCAATCCGACATTCATCAACATATGAGGTCAATTGTGATTCCAGCTGTAAAGAAGAAAATGAAGTTGCAGAAGAGAATTCCCAGGAGAGGGAAACAATGGTTTCCATGGCAAAGAATCTCCTTCCTCTTCTGGACGCAGCAGAAAATGAAACTGATGAAGAAATGTTACATGAGATACAATTAGAAGCAGAATCTTTTGAAATGCAAGAACATTCAACTTCAAAAGTTGACCTGGATAGCAATAGGATAGCAATAATAGAAGAGGTGGATCGTGTGTATGAGAGGCTACAAGCTCTCGAAGAAGACAGGGAATTTTTAAAGCATTGTGTCGGCTCAATAAAGAAAGGAGACAAGGGAATGGATCTTCTCCAAGAGATCTTGCAACATCTCCGAGACCTGAGAGCTGCAGAACTCCGTGCTAGTGATACAGCTGATTATCAGCAAGACTGAAGACACTCTGGAAAAAAGTGGAAGAATCTGACCAGGTAATTTAACATTTCTTTTTTCATTTGTACCATTGGTTTGTCCAAACTCTTTTTATAACTCAACTCAAATTGAACACAAGGATTTCATGATACCTCAGTTGTTCAAAATATTGACACAAATTAATTTCTTTTGTATGGTTCAGCAGGATCATTCCGCAGATGAAATGTTTTGAGAACTCATTCACAGTGAGCATGTTGTGCTAGAAGCCTGTAGAAACTTAATTTTTTTCTGCAAAAATGGGAATATCTCCAGATGGAGGGGGAGATTCCTCATCTGTTTCATTTTTTTTGTAATTAATCAGTGAGGTGAATATTGAAAGCCTTAAGTCTGTCCAAAGTTCTAAGCTCTCTTGCAGGCTTGCAAGAAAGTGTAAAGTCCCAGATCTTGCAGGTGTCTTCCTTAAGTGCCTTTTAAAAGAAAAGGTGCACTACCGAGGAGACTGTCAGGTTTGAGCATGTAGGTTAGGTGAGATGAGACATAATTTGGTCTCTGCTTTATTTTTTTTCCTAAAACTTGTTTTGCATTTCTCATTTCTTTACTGGGTTGGGAAGGATGGTTTGTAATGGAAGGAGGGTTCATAACTCTTTCTCCTTGTCTTTGCTTTGCATCCATGTAATGAAATTTCAGCATTTTGAAGCACATAAACTCAATCCACCTGTTGTTTCTATTCTTCTGTGTTGTTGGATTGATTTTTTTTTCTTGATCTAGACTATCCCTTGTAACTGTATGTTAATAGCTTCTCATACTAAATAGCAAGTTTTGCTTCAATATTTGCTACTACTTTTTGCAACTAAGACGTTTTAGGCTGAAGCCCACCGCCTAAATACAGAACCATTACGCAATCTAGTCAAACTTGTTATGTTTTCAATAAATAACATTGGAAAAATAGAAAACATGAAGTCCAGAAACCCAGAAACATTTCATAACATGGTTTCTCTTCAGTGAACTCCTCAACAATAAAGTCATCATATAAAGAACAGAAGAACCACGAGAAGCAAGTTTCCAGTGTTCTTGAGAAAGAAATGACCTATCTCGTGTAGATTTGTCCCCTTTGCCTCCTCAATGAAGAGATTTTGGGGTAATTTTATGAGGCATTACAATATCAAATTTTATGAGGGATTACAATACTAAATAAAGAAAATGATTGATAGAGAATTTTTTGTACAATATTTTCTGTATAATTTTATATCTTACTTAATAATTAACACTTTTTTTTTTTAACAAATTCGTTGGGACCGGATTCAAATGCACTTATACATAGTCTAACGTCACTGGAGCCAAAACCCAAGTGCTAATAATTAACACTTTTAACTTAATTAAAAGTAATATATATACATTAACTTATATAATATTAAGAAAAAATTATAAATAAAAATTATATAAATACATATATCATTATCCATCAAATATATGACGGTTTTTTCCACTTATAAGTTATAACGTGCCCAAGGACAATTTGTGGCTGGGTAAGAATATTTACAAGATTTTCAAAATTTATTAAAAATAAAAAGGATCTTTCAACAAAGTGTATGAGAGAAAAAGAAAAAGGAAAAAAAAATATCTTTTTGTATTCTTATATCCTATTGGCTTAACCCAAGCAAGCAAACAAAATGGAAAAAAAGGATAAGGGGCATCTTCTTCCATCAGAAAAGGAGTGTGTTCTTATTAACCATGGCTTTAAGACCAATCTTCACCTGCAACCTAAAACCCCATGACAGTACTCCCTCCCCTGAAATGCCTCCAAGGCTCATCCAACCCAGAAGAAGAGAATCAGTTCTGATGGCAACAGTGGCCTCCATTCTGTTGGCCAAGGAGACAACGTTCCATACACAAACAGCACATGGATTTGAGTTGAAAATGGCGGCACCAGAACAGACGCTTGAAGAGGCAGAGAGTGGAGTCAGAGAACATGCTCAAGCATTACTAGAGGTGAAGGATTTGATAGAGGCAGAGTCGTGGAGGGAGGCGCAGAAAGCACTGAGGAAAAGATCCTCATTCTTGAAACAAGACATCTACACTATAATCCAAGCCAAACCTGGAAATCAGAGACCACAGCTCAGGAAGCTTTATTCAGACCTTTTTAACAATGTTTCCAGAGTAAAATCAAAGCTTTATGTTTAGATATTGTTCTTCAAAATTGCTGCTTTATCTTCTGTATGTGTTTGAGGAATTTTTCATGCTGCAGCTGGATTACGCAGCCAGGGATGAAGATGCATCTGGAGTTTGGCAGTGTTATGAGAACATTGTCTTGGCCCTCAATGATATTTTATCCAGAATTTGATCATCTACACAAACGCAGCTGCAGCTTCAGTGCCGACAGTTTAGCTCAGTTAGACAGCTTACATTCTGCTGCAGGCCTCAATTCTATGTCATATTGAGACCATTTTCTGTGTAGTTAGAAATTGTCTGCATCAAACAGCTAAACAAAGGAACTCTTACATGATCTGTAATTTTCAGAAATACCATTTCAAAATGAAAAGAAGCTTCTTTTGGCAATGAGAGTATGAAGTTATAATGCTTGTGCTCACCTTACCCCTCAACATGGCTTATGGAAGAGGTTCATTTGTGCAGTTTCAGTTTCATTATCAGCAAGCATAAGCTTTTCAAGTAAGATACAGAAAGAACAAAATAAATAAATAAATAAATAAGAAGAAGAAACTATTCAAGCAGCCATCAAAGCTTTTTTTTATTTTATACTCTAATAATTCAAATATGGAATAGGCAACACTTGTTTATCTTTTCAACTACTGAGTGTAACAACCAAAAATCACAGATGATAGCCTAGACAACAAGCGGAGATGAACATTTCTATTTAATTCAACAGGAAATGCTAACAGTGAAGAACACAACAAAACTTTAGGAGTCAGACCAAGCTGGTTTTTGCCACCAGCAAGATGGGATGTTTGTTCAGTCTTGCATTTTTATGCTCATAGTGAATCACTTAGATCATCTGGAGTAGAATGAGCACATTATGCCACAAAAGCACCAGCTGTCATAAAAAACAACAAAAATCATAGTGAACCTGCTCCAGGAAAGAGTTCTGACATTTTGTTGAATACATCCATAACCTGAGATGGGAAATAAAACACTATATGTTAAGAGATAGATAAATTTACTTTTTAAGTAAACATGGAAGAGAAGTGAGAGAAAATGTCTACCATTGACCATGGTTGATGATGCTAAATAGATAGAAATTTCAAATTTATTTTTCAATACAGAAAACAGACCAAAAAATAGCAACTACGTCATTTATGTAATTGAAGCATAATGGATAAAGCATGAAAAAACTGAATTTCACAAGCAAAAAATGTAGCTATTTTCAATGATAGGAAATTATAAGGATTCTTTTCAGAAAAGAATACCCCAGAACAGAGAATTGAAAAGTAATGACAGGAAATTTTACTAAGAAAAAAAAAATACTTAGAGGTAAGATACTATACTAATGATCAACACATATCAAAAGGGTTAAAATAATAAATTCATAACTTATGAAAATTAAACGAGATATACCTCCTTGTCATTTTGATATTTTGTAATATTCAGCGGATTTTGGGAAACCTGCAAGAGCATCACGATGTTAACTTCTAATAAAATAGATCTATCTTAATACCTATGCATTAGCATTATGAGGCAGTCAAAAACTCCTCAAATAAATCACACAAGCATACATCCATGATGGCTTGTTGAACTCTAGGGTTTTGGAATGCCATGGCAATGTCGGGATTGGCCATAATTTTGGATATAACTTCTTCAGGCGTAATTCCAATCTGATCTGCAAGGGTGAAAAGGGCAAAAAGGGTAACAAGGAGGAAGAATTAATAAAGGAATGGAGCCACGAATTTCAGGAGATATAAGGTTTAGAGAACAACCTGATAAACAAGAATCTGCATTAAAGATTTACTTAATCTTAGACAGAAACATAATTTTTACCATTGATAAATGCCTACACAAAATTAGTATAGAAAGCCACAAATACCACTTAACAACTAACTATGGCATCAATCCTTCACCAATTATTTCAACCTGGTAGATGATATGTTTTTCTATTTTGAAAATTTAAGGCATTTTGCTTGGTACATGGAGGACCAACATTTCAACTAACACGTTTTTTCTTTTTTTTTTGATAAACATTACAACTAACACTTTTAGAAACAAATGATACTCCAAGAAACTTGCATTCAAACATTCAAAAGTCAAGATTTTCAAGAATCCCTTTAAGAAAGCTAAGAGAGGAAAAAAGACAATAGGGTGCATGACCAGTGGACTCAATAAACAAATCAAAAACAATTAAACTTAAATGTAAACATGAAACCCACTTGCAAAGAAAACATGGAATTCCAATCATTTACATCAGACTACAAGCATTTAAATTTTGAAACAATTTTATAGAAGTTTGGACTTACTAAATTCCTGTTTAACCTCATCAAAGTTTTTGAAGGACTCCATCATCCTATTGTCCAATGCAGCACTTCCACCCATGCTATTTCTGAAAATTGTGGTCAAATGATACAGAAAAGAATTTAGATTCCCAGGAAACTGTCAAGTTCTACCTAACATGAAACTATCAATTGCAATCTCTCACCCATACAATGAGAAAAAAAGGATTCATACCAACAACAATGCACATCAAGCTAGAAAGTTATGTCTGCAAATCAGAATGCTTAACTTTCAAATTACCAGAAGTTAGAATGCATAGCATGCCATCAAGAACACTGGCAGAGTAAGTTCTAATTTGCTCATGAATGATGCATACAAATTTGCAAACGAATGAACTTTTTCTTCGTTTAAAAACTATACACATCATCAACTGAAATAATGACAATCAAGGATGATGAGAAAGGGCAAAGAGATTTCAGCACCCTATGAATTACATACATAAAGATGGGATAAAAGTCAGAACAAATGGAAAAAAATTACAAATGGTATCCACATAAATTGACAGCCAAATTACTCTTCACCTTCTATCAAACCAAAAAGAATCCCAATAAGTATTTCATAAACATTTTAAGATTTTGAATTGAGATAGCGGGCAGATAGCATCCACGAAATGACAATGAACAAGAATGAAAAGTATATACAATAATTTCAATGGAACAATGCTCAAAACATTGTACACCAAGAAAACAAGCAGCTGGTCTAGGGGAAAAAAAATCAAATTCAAAGAATTTAGGATGAACTTACATCATGTCTTGGAGTTGTTGACGGTACTGAGGATTTTGTAACATCCCTATTAAAATATGCATAACAGCCAAAATAAATCTACATGTTAGACAAAGTGCATGTTAAAACAAGTCTTTAATAAAGAAGAATAAGACAATGTTAAAAAAGAAAGAGATGGAGAGAAGCAAAGGAAAGAAGAAAGAAACATAAGCATTCAAACTTACACTTGAAGGTCTCAGGATTCCTCATTTCCTCTGGCAAATATCTGTAGATAGAAAAAGACAGACAAAGCAAAGTAATTGATTCAGTTTACACATATTCAGCACTCTCTTTTTGAAGAAAAATGCACATAAGGAATTAGAAAATGCATATTAATACTAGAATGAGCTATATTACGGATAAACCATCTTTTGCACTGTTGGATCTTCCATCATTTTCTCCAAAGCTTCTACTGGTAAGACTGAACCCAGTTTCGCTGACCATATAATAAAAGCATACATAAGATATTGCATTAAGTCAAGAGAGAGAGACTGACATATAAGAGAGACAAGAAATATTTTGCATCTATACTACCAATTATACCACAAATCTTCTAAATGGGAATAGTTAATCCATTTATTTAAGGGAAATTTAAGCTATTCACAAATAAGTAAGTGACAAATATAATTTGAATTTCAAGACCACTTGATGACTTCAAAGTAGTCGCAATAAACTACATTAACATGCTACATTCATAATTTAAAATTTAGATGACTAAATCTTAACTGCTAGTTTGCATCTCTATAAATTATTACAAAACATTGGGACTGTGAAAAAAAAAAAAGAATCAAGCACTAGAATGAAAGGGACTACAACCCGTTAAAGAAACTGTTTACTTACATGTTGACTGAAAACCCCCAGAAGCACCTAGGTCCTGCTTAGCAGCAGCTCCACCATCAGAAACCTTCATATAATGTGCCATGTTTAAATAATTAAATCTTCACTAAAAAATAAAATATCAAGGAAATAAATCTACACCACAACAGCCCCAATCAGAAGCTCAACGGCAAACACTTACATCCTTTGGTGAACTTGTTTCAGTCACATCTTCCAAGTTTTCAAAGGGGCTTTTTCCCATTGTTTCTTCAGGAGAAACATCTATAAAAGCTGTAAATAGAACTTGCATTAACTCTTGCTTAGATCAGCATACAAAAATTGTCAATTGGAATGAACTTGATCACCTGTTTAGATCACAGAAGGTGATCATCCATGGAGAATAACAAACTAAATGGATAGCTTAGGTCAGTGTTATACTTTGACGTAAACATCTCTTGTTACTATTAGAAATTGATGCCAAAATAGTTGTATCAAACAAGGTAAAATTATTTTATTTTTCCCAACTATAGATAGTAATTGGCTTTGGAATGTTTCTCACGATTTGAATGCAAAAAAGCCTACCGTGTTTTTTCAAAGATGGAAAATTATTCAAATGAAACTTAGATTAACCAGAACTGGACACATTTTTTAATACCCATTTCTTCAAATGAGGATCAAAGAATGCTTAAAACAAGGTATAAAACTCTGCCACTTCAACATCAGAACTGGAATCATTCTTTTGTGCAAATTAACAGACTTATACAAATGTCAAATGAAATTCTTTACTTCCAAACATGAAACTAAAGTGTTTCAAGTTCATGAAACTCTTAGGAAACCCTGCTGCATTGATTTGAAACAAAATGAGTTGCTAGTCAAACATAAAAATAAGCAATAATCATTCACTTGATAAGTAAAACTGAAGCAATATCTTTTTTAAAGCATAACAGAAATAACACTTTACAAGATAACCAACGGTACATTTTACATGGTAGGAATAGAACACAACAGGAACATCCAATAACAAGTCATACAATGGTAAAGGTTTCTTACCTGGTTTCTTTGGCTCCCTAATTTCTTTTTCCTGTTTTACTTCAATCTGCGTATCAGTTTCTGGAGCTGCTTCTACTTTTGTTGCAGGTACATCAACAGTAACTGCTGGCTGTGGAGGAGCAGGAGGTGGTGATTTAGCAGGCCCTGTTGCTGGGGGCATTGGATATAGAAATGGTGATCCCGAAGGAAAGGAAACATTACTGAACTGGTTATTTTGAGTGTTCATCGGGCCCATCATATTCTTGAAAGCTTGCTGCATTGCATTTTTCTGAAAGATTGAAAATAAAAATAAGATAGTACAGACTAGAAGTATATGGACTCTGGATCAATAATTATGAGCCATGAAACAGCAGGCTGATCCAACAGCTGCTTTGGGACAAAATTCCCTCACTCATGTGGAATTCCAAGCTCAAATCCCTTGAAGAGAAATAGGTGAGGCTTCTGAGTTCTATTAAACATCAGGCTAAGACAGCCCCACCTTGTGAGAGAGAAGCACTCACCTGTAACCTTGAAGCTACCTGCAAGTTCAAAAATTTAGTTAAAACCATACCCAAAAAAAACCTCTTTCATTGAGTACAAGTAGAAATCCCTGCACTTACCCAAGAGTACAACACCGAAGCCCCAACACCTACTGCAATCCAAAATAGCGGTGACCCTCTACAGAATAATTCAAAAGGAAGAATGATTATCAGCTATTAAAAATTTTACCCATTTTCAAAAATAAAATTAAAATAAAGCCATAAAAGAGCTCAATTGAATTACATTTGTGATGGGGGCGGCGGCGGAGGCGATAGATTTGGGTTAACGCCAACTGAAGATGTTTGCTGATTACTCGAAGAAGAAGAAACACTGGCAAAACGATCAGCTCCAGACTTTCTCAGCACTGCATTGAAATGGAAATTATAACAACCAGAAAATCATTGGAATTGCAATAACAATTAATAAAACAAAAACTGATAACCAAATTACCGTTGTGGGGAATTCTGCGTGAAGCACCATTGAAGTGGGCGGAGACAGAAATTCTGGAAGCACGAGGAGCAACACTTGAATTCCGAAAGGGGAAAGGAGTGCCAAAGGAAAAGATTCTGGGTCTGGTGAGTTCTCTGGCGGAGGTTAACAGAGACGAATTTTGATTGAAATCCAGTAAAAACTTTGGATGTGAAGATACTAAAGCCATATTCAGATTTTTTTCCATGTGCAAAACCCGAAAAGGAACAACTAGAAAGCTGTATCAGTGTCGGAGCCGGAGGAGCTCCTGGAGAAGGAAGGGAACGGTTGTGTCAGTGAGTTGGAGAGAGGAAGCAGGAGACCTTATTTTCTCCGACTGGAAACCGTTTGTATACCATGCCGTACCGTTCGGTTCGACTGAATTTAGTATTATTATTATTATAATTTATTACATTTACCATAATTTATATATAACGAATGTAATGAATATATTTTTTATAATTAATTTATATAAAAATTATAAAAATTAAGGTATATTTAAAATTAAATGAATGTAATAAATACATTTTTTATAATTAATTTAAATAAAAATTATAAAAAGTTAAGGTTTATTTAAAATCACACATTTATTTTTTATTATAAATTAATTATAAAAAATGTATTAATTGCATAAAAAATTTACATTTATTTTGTATAACTTTATTTTTGAATGATTCTTGAATTAGCATTTTAACTTATCTTGTCTCCTAAATTTAGCCGTTGTACTTATTAGCATCTGTCCTTGGGGAAGGGAACAAAAAAATCCTTAGGACTCAAACCTTCATTTTCAAAATTCACGCCGTCTATGTAAGATTTAATTTGGTCCTCTAATATAAATGGTCATGAGATTATCAATCTTTTCACATTTAAAAATATGCCTAACTTACATAACCCCTTTAAATATATATATATATATATATATTGTTAACAATAACTCATGTAGTAGTTATGGCCACCAAAAGATCATTTATTGTAAATTGTTTACCATTTATACATACCAAATTAAACTGTCTTTGTAAGTGTTGTATATAATCTAAAGAAACTAATTAAAACCCTCACCAAAAAATAATAATTAAGTGAATCTTTCGGTAAATTTTAGCTTTAATTAATGGATAATGATAGAGCGGACGATTTTTGTGAAATAAAAGTGAAGAATCATCTACGTGGTAAGCCTAAATTAGTCATTTAAGTTGATTTATGTAGCGAATGAGTTATGTGCCTGCTACGTAACAAGTTACGTAAATCATCCTTTAAAATCTTCCATAAAAAATCGTCTCCCGAATCATTGTCCTTAATTAATTAATTGGTAATGATGCTAACACTCCTCATGACATTTGTGTATCAAGAATGTTAACAATACATTTTTCTTTAACCAATCAATTTCAACTACTATCTCATATTAATAAATATATATTTCAATATTTGTTATATCTTACTTTTTAGTAAACAATAACATGTTCACATATCTATATTATAGTAATTCATTTTTTTAAGGTTTCATTATTAGTATATTATTACTACTAGTCTCAAATTAATTCCAAAAATAATTATTATTGTAGTAATTTTCTTTATTTATTTCTTACTATTAAACCAATTTTCCTTTATTAAATTTGAAGAAATTTGAGAAATGTAAAATAAATAATATATATTAAAAAATATATAAATCCCGACTTATAAAAAAAATTAAAGTTTTACTTTTAAATTATATCTTTTTATTTAATTAAAACTTAATTTAAAATTTAGAAATTTATTTTATTAAATATTAATATTTAAATTTAAAAACTAATTAAATTTAAATTTAAATTTATAAATATAAATTAAAATTCTAAAATTATTTTAAAAATGAAAAACTAATTTGCACTAACTTCTTTTTTTCAATTAAATAAAAAGCATATTATTTCATTAAAATCATACCGCATTTACATAAAAAATTTCGATCTCATTCATAAAAAGAAATTATAATAAAATAAAATACAATTAAAAAGAATAAAAAGCAAATCAAATTTAATACAAGACATATAAAAAAAAAAAAGTGAGCATTTCACAACAACAACCAAAATAGATTTTTACATATTCACACTACCTTCTTAAAAAAAAAATAATAATAATAACATCATTAATGCTCAAATGACAGGAATGTCCATCATATCGGGTCCAACTTCGTAGAACGTAGAAACCGCGTCGTCGGCTTCGATTCCTTTATATATAAGGCGAAAATTACTTCTTCCTGTATTCACACCGCTCTCTCCTAGAAAACCCCATCTCCTAAGAAACCCTAAAAACCCACAACAAAGCAGATACTTCTCCAGTGAAGATCTTCACTCCAGGAGAACCCTAATTCTCAGTCTTTCGCCGTCCTCTTCTTCCTCTCCTCCTTGTTTTGTCTTCCAGGTATTTCTCTCTTCTAAGTTTGTCACAGCCTAAGATTTAGTTTTTGAATCGTAAACCCTAGATTTGATCTGGGAAATTGTTTATGAGTTCCGGGGGTTTTTTTTTTTTTTTTTCGTTTTTCTAGGTTTTGACTGTGAGTGATTTAGGGTTTTCTTGATGAATACATGTCTGATCTGTTATTTTGAATTGTTAATCAATTTTTTTTGCTATGAATACTTTATTTTTTCTTTGTTATTGTTTAAATTAGTTCATAGATCTAAGCTATTTGAGTTGAAATAATATGCTTATATATTATTTCATGTTTTTTTGTAATTTTAGATGGAAAATATAAGTTGATTAGCAGTTTAGCGTTAGGGTGTTGTTTGGTACGGCCTGGCTAGCGGCATTGATTGATGATTTTGGTAATTTGGAGGCTTTTTGTTTATAATTTGCACTGTAGATTAAGGAAATAATGGTGTCATGAAATATAGATTGCGTGGAACTCATGTACATATTTGGTAGGTTGATTCTCAATCAGGGTAAATTACTTTGAAGATTTATCTTAATTTCATTCTTAGCTTGAATTAATTTCCTTCAATTCTAGCTATCTTAATAGCGTTGGGCGTGTAATGTTTAATTGGCAGTGTAGATATGGTAGGTAGTTTTAATTTTTATTTTTATTCTGACATCATTAACGTTCCTCTGGCCCCTGTTTTGCAGGTACAATCTGTTACCATATTCTGTTAGAAGGATTTTACCCGCTGCAAGTGCAACTACAATGGCTACCCCTCTAGATATGACCCTTGATGATATGGTGAAGAGAAATAAGAGCAGGAGAGCAAGAGGACGAGGCAGGCCTCGCCGAGGCCGTGGAGCAGGTGGATTTTTTAGTGGAGGTCCTGGAGGAAGAGTGACGGGGCCTGTTCGTGGAGGCCCTCTTGCGGTGAATGCTCGGCCATCACAGTATGGAATTGCCAAGGCAAGCTCAAAACTGTGGATGTCATGTTCATTCTGATAAAGCTTAAGAAAACAAAAAGAAGATCATTATCCTGCTTTAGAAAAACAAAAACAGAGGATCTGTGACGTAATTTTGTCCATTGAGAAGTTCATTTTCGCTCAGATACTAAAGCATAATCTCTGATTGTCACGTTTATGCCTTGATCTTCATGATTTAAAAGTTTTTGTGGGTTACTGGGTTATACTCTTGGGACTTTGCTACAGATCCTGCATATATATGTCGAAGTTTTTGGTGTGGCATTAAGATGCACTGCTGCATTCTGGCATTCAATGCAGAGGAGCTTCATTAATTATTTTGATATGGAGCTCTGATGAGTAGCATAACACGCCTTTAAGCATTAGCGGTGCTATCAATACATAATCCATACTAAGTTGCAATCAATCAATTTAATGTTTGCTGGCTGGTTGCTTAGTCGGGGAGTGATGACAGATCTGTGGATCCTCCTGCTATGCATGGGATTTCTTTGGTACAAGTACTCAGTTTCTATTATTGTTCATTGGCTAACTGGAAAGGATCTTCCTTCAGTAACTTCAGAACTGGAGCTCTCACTTATAGCATAGCCACGGTTTAAATGCAGTGGGTCAAATCCTTAACTCCCATCTCTGTTCCAGTTGCTGCATTACCGATGTTTGATTATTGGGTTGCTTGAGCATTTCACTAAACTTGGTTCTGCTTCTACCAGTGTCTTTTAATTTTCCAATGGAATTAGCTGATCTTTGATAGTGGTGATCTTGTTATCTAGATATGAGCTGACATGTTATATTTGCTTTCATTAGCCTACCCGAAGACGCAGGGGCATGCCATGGCAGCATGATTTGTTTGAAGATAGTCTTAGAGCAGCTGGGATATCAGGAATAGAAGTTGGCACAAAGTTGTATGTTTCCAACTTGGACCAGGGAGTTTCAAATGAAGATATAAGGGTACGGTGTGGTCCATATGTTTTAATTTAATGTTCTTCTTGTGATAGATCTCTGAAGAAATTCTTGAAACTTGATGTGCAATTTAGGAACTCTTCTCTGAGATTGGGGTGCTGAAAAGATATGCTGTGCATTTTGATAACAATGGTCATCCAAGTGTAAGTTGCCTTGCTCGGTACCAATAGTTTATCGTTTCGCTTTTGGAGCTGGTTGTTATGTGTTTTCACTTGACATGGTTTAGTTTCTTATTGTCTATAAGGTGCATATGGTAACTGTAGTTTATAGTAGTAACTTGATTTTTACTGAACCCGTGCTACCCCGCTGATTAGATTTTCTAAGTCATGAATTAATTTGTTTGATGGCTATTCAGTATAGTTGAAAATAACTCTATTTTGTCTTAAAACACTCTAGCAACTTTATGTTGGAAAAGGCATTACTCTCTTGACATTTATAATGCATTAGTTATTCAAGCTTGGTTGTAAGTTTGCTGTTCATTCTCTCCCATTTGGAAAGTAATTGAGAGTTAATTGATGTTGTTCATCTGATTGTGGTTGCATGCATATTTGTGAGTGGTTTTGATGAGTACCTGCTGGCCGCTAGCTCTTTCTGTTTCTATCTAAATGTTGAAAGTTTCTTTGTTAAACAAATGTAGGCTTGACTGGAAAATTTTAATCCTTGTTGCACTATTTTTGCAGTTTGGATTTCTTTATATTTTTACTATTTCTTCACTTCTTCCCTTGTATACTTCTTGACATATCTTTTTGCTTCTAACTTCAGCTACAAAAGTAGGCTCAATTTCCTGAATGCTGTAAATTGAAATGCAAAATTAACCTTAGACAGATTTGCTCCTTTCTCTGTCCTCTCATACATCCTCTTCCCACCCCCATTCCACTTCATGATTTGTTTGTAGTGAGCAACTTTTGTCTTAACTTGATTCAGTTATTATAATTTTTTGCATATATATATTTCCTTTGTTACTATCTGCTAATGGTTTTTTAATTGGGTTACAGGGTTCTGCTGAAGTTGTATATCTCAGGAGGAGTGATGCATTTGCTGCACTTAAACGGTATAACAACGTACTCTTGGATGGAAAGCCTATGAAGATTGAAGTTGTTGGTGCAAATGTTGAAGCTCCTATTTCAGCTCGTGTCAATGTTACTGGAGTAAATGGAAGGAAGAAAAGGACAGTTGTTATGAGGTGTGTAGCTTTATTTTTCTTGTTATTAACTAAAAATTTTAATACATTTGGAGCATTTTATTTGCTTAGGCCCCTTTCATTTAGGCAATCTGCATGTTGGACCTGATGTTTTAAATTAAATCTGTTATTTAACAATTTTCTTTTAAATTCATTGTCACAAAACTTACTAATTCTTGAATCTCATGTAGACCCGGTCCTGATCAGCCTAGAACAACCTCTGGAACTCAGCGTGGTCCTGTGTAAGTTGCCAAGAAAACTGCTTGCTCATGCACATTTTTTTTACTTAATATCCTCCTATAGGCATAGCTTATGGATGGTGTGAAAGATATATCCTAATTTTGGGAAGATTTATACATAATAAAAATATATTATCATTTTGCATCTGTTTATAAGAATATTTTTAAGTTTGCCAGCCTAATGTGGATTGAGTGAGGGCCTTCTATGAGAACATTTTGCATTATATTTGTTCATTCAACTTCACTGAAATTATAATTGTTGTTTTCCATGAGTTTGGCTGAATGGATGCATGATCAGCTAACATGTCTGCAATATTGGGCTGGACCTTGTTCATGTGACTTGTTGACCTTTTTAGGGCTTTTTAATTTTTTTGGATGTAAATGGTTGAAAACGCTGCCATCAATTGAAATGAGCTATTACTGAACTTGACATTAGATGATATATGTATTTCAACGAAAAAAAAAATGATATTTATGGACATCTTTATTCGTATTAATGTTTGGGTTACCTTGATGTTCTTGCAGTCAAAATCCCCGTGGAGGTGGTGGAATGAGGAATAACCGTGGGCGTGGGCGTGGTCGTGGTAGAGGGGGCCGTGGTGGTTACGGGAAGAAGAAACCCGTTGACAAGTCCGCTGATGATCTTGACAAGGAACTGGAGAACTATCATGCTGAAGCGATGAATGTTTCCTGAAAGTTAAATACATTTCTAGCCGGAGCATATTAGGTTCAAGTGTAATGGTAGCTGTACAAAGGGTGGAAGCGGTGGTGCTATTAGCTTCGTCAATTTGTTACTTGCTTTGCTGCTTGAGTTGGTGTTTTTTTGCACTTGATAGATAGTTGTATGCAAGTTTCAGTTTAAACGGATCTGGTGGATGTTTTTAGAACCTGGTATATTGTTACATATTCTACTTATATTATCAGCAAGTTCTTCTATTGAAATGTTCTTGTTCCATACTTTCCTATAAAAAGTTCTCGTCTTTATTTCAATTCCCAACACGATAATTGCTATGAACAAGAACAAACAAACTGGACAAACCTCGAGGGGTCTAATAAATTTGACCCTATAGGCATACGCAATACGAATCGGAACAGCAGAAAATGGACAACCATGAAAAATACGAGAGGGGGCCAAAGAAGTCTTCATTTAGCGAGTTCGCCTGGACCCCTGTGACGTTCCTACATTTCATGGACCGGTTGCACTTAAGCAATTTGTAGTATGAGAGTTCTACAATCCAAAATAAGGGTACTCGATCGGGCAATGTAGAGGAATTGGAGCATTAGAAAGAAGTAGAACTTGAGATTTTGAGCAGTCAGCGGAGACAAAACATCCGCATTCTAAGAATGAAAAATGATTTTAAGATAATTTTTTATATAATTTTATGTGTTATTTAAATTATTAATTTAAAATTTATAATATTAAATATATCATTTATTTAATAATATAAAAAAATATTTCAAATTACATAATACTAACCATTAAATAGAGTTAGAACCTTGATACGAGTGACCTCTCTACTCAATGATTTATGTTTTATAACGCAACAAAATTTAAATTATAAAATAAAATTCTTAAAATATAATCATTATTTAAAAATATTACATAATTTAAATTATAGTCAATTATATAATTATAACTATTGTCTCGAAAATGTCATTTCTAGTCGCGTGGCAAATAAGATTACGAAGATATGCCGCTCACTTTACTCACAGTGAGAAAAGAGGGATTCTTGGTGACCCTTACTATTTCTAAGTGTGAAACTCGACTGCAAGGCAATGGAAAAACACCGGTTAAATAAATTATAATATGCACTATGGTCAGACGATTGTTGCAGAAACGAGAGTGCATTCTTGCATAAAAGTCCATAAATAATTACTTTGGAAAAACATCAAGGGCTTGCCACAACTGGGCCAAAATGTTAGTTTGCTTATTGAAATAAAAGAGAAAAATAAAGGAAAAGAGAAAAAAGAGAGCACATGACGAGAAAACTAAATTGCAAAGAGAAAATGTGATGTCATCGCGAAAGTATGGAAACGTAAAAAACGTAGAAAATGAAATAGAAGCTGAAGTGTAAAACTAAACTTAAAAGAAACTAAAAAGATGAATTTAGGACAAAATGCAGTAAATTGAATTGCAGAAACCTAAATACATCAAGTGAAAATATTTACAACGAAATAACAAAAATTAGAATTAAAACTAATGGCAGCATAGAGATAAAGACTTAACTAGAAAAGCTATTTAAGAAAATTAGATCTAAATTAAGACATTACTTGTAAAACTAAAATGTAGATAGCATTGGGTTAGTTGTGTGAGAGGTTGGTCTTTTCGCTTCATTTCTTCTCTGCATATTTATAACAATAAACATCCCTTGTCAGCATGTTTAGAGATCTGCGGCAGCATCTTCAAAAACCAACAGTAGCTTGATATCTGAAACAAACCAATTAACTATTGATGCTGTCGATTATTCTCTTGGAAGTTCACAACAAGTGAACGGCTTTACTGCCGTTGTAAAAATAACTATTGAACCTTATCTAAAAAGATTTACACTTATGAAATACATGCCAACATGGATGACACATGGCATCATTCTATTTTTTGTAAAAATGGGTGTAAATAATAACTATTAAAATAATAAACTCTATAATATTATAAATTATCCTATATTTATTTAATCATGTTATAAAATATAAAACCCTTATTATTTTGAAACAAATTTTAA
>BPVZ01000015.1:1452565-1463114 GCA_020521535.1 Rubroshorea leprosula
ATAGTGTCTGAATTCAAAAGTCTAAAAGAATCTTTGAATGGGATGCACAAGAAACTAATGCCTTGTATTATACTTCATTTAGTTAAATGATTGTATAAGCGCGTTTTTGGTAAACAGTTTTCAAGTCGATCAATATGCACATATTTTGTTTGGCATCGGTAAGAGAAAGTATTTGAACTGAAGGAGAGAAAACAAGATCAGAGCAACTTAACATTTAGTGCCTGTTTGGTTTATATTGAACTTGGAAATATTTTTCAAGGAAGCCATGAACGGTTAAGACCATTGGCTCGGCTCAAGAAATGTTATATCCTAGAATGAATTTTAATGTAAAATTATTATTATAAAAGCTCTGAAGTGGATATAAAAGCTTTAAAATTAATATAGCCCATTATTATCCCAATATAATCCACTATCTATCCTAGAAGTAAATTTTCTAGGATTTCTGAATATGAAACCATTTTAAGGCAGTATAAGTAGTTATGTGGTTTTATAACTGCTCACTACATATTTGTCCTTTTAATTAATTGCTAAACCCGATTTACAAGATTTGAGCCCACAAACTTTACTTAAATGGGTTTGCTTTACCAAAAACAATTTTTTAAGAAAGTTGTAAGCCAAACATGTGTCCTTAAACACAATGGAATATCAACGACAAAAAAGGAGAGACTTAAAAACTATTTAACATAGTAATTTGAAATTAAAAGTTAGTAGTTTTGTTGAATTTGATAGTTAGTAATAATTTATGCATTTTTATTTATTGTATTAGATGAAACCACTAATTATTAGTTTCAAACCGTTATACCAAACTTGATTTTTCTTGTGCATTTTGTGGATACAACCAGGAAACTATCAACCACCTATTTTTCATGTGTGAGATAAGTTGGAAGATATGGCAATCTTGCTGTGCGTGGTGGGTTTCCAATCTGCTCTCTTAAATGAAGGCTGGGGTCATCTGCAACAACACATGGGAATGGCCTCAAATGGTAGAGTCAAGGCAGCATGGTATGTGCTCTGCTTTACTGCATTATGGTCTATCTGGTTATGGAGAAACCAATTGATCTTTAAAGAAGGCACTAAATCCCTAGAATATGTTATGAACTTAATCAAGCTAAGATCTTTTAATTGGTTGAGGGTTAAGATTGACAGTAAATTATCTAAGGACATTTGGTTTAAAAAACCCCTGCGAGCATGTCAAAGCAAGCTAAATGGATCGAGATAAGATGGTTATATATTTTGGGTAGGAAACTATCATAGTGTCTAAGCTTCTTACATAATTTATGTAATGGGTTAAAGTATCCTTTGTACTCCGTTTATTATCATATATAATACTACTTTATTGGTTGATAAAAAAAAAAAAAAACTGTTATACCAAATAAACTCTTCTTGACCAGGTGAAAAGCTTCATTCATTTAGGGGGTGTTTGGTTGGGAAGTAATTTTTTCCTAAATTTTTCTAAATTTTCTCTTATAAAGTTATTTTTGTATTTTTACACATTAATATTACATCAAAAGGAGGGTAAAAATGGCATTTTGAGTATTTATTTTCCTTGACACAATTTCCAACTTGTAAAGGTTTTTTCTCACCTATTTTGAAAGAAAAAAGTTCCTCTATAACTTTCTTTATATTGGGCCCATTTAATTAGTTTCTTTACTAACTTTTCATACATCAAGACGAAAGAGAGAGAATTTTTGGCTTCAGGGTGTGAATTCTCGATTATAGGATTCACATGAGAGGGAGGAGATGGGAAGTCTAGGGTAAATTCCTGCAAAGAGAAGAGTTAAGGGAGATGATGTGGCATGGGTGAGTCTCTTCAAACATTTGACCGTCTGTATTTTAACAGTCAACAAATAGCCGTTGCCCCTAAAATGGACCGAGGGATGACATTGAGGTATTTTTGAATAATAGAGGGAGGACATGTGAAGCTAAATTAAAGTGGAGGGAGGACATGAGGCAAATAGATAGTAGAAGGCTTAAATTGAACTTTTTTCGATAGTAGAGGGACAACAATTGGCACTAATCCCCAATAAAATTCTAACAAAATTTCATTACAAAATTTAATAAATTTTTGTATAATATTTTCTAACTTTATGTATAATATTTTCTTAATCATTTTTAATAAAAACTTTCATAATAAAATGAACCTTTAACCAAACAAACTCTTAAAATTACCTTGAACTTCAAGATGCCACTACTATTCTTATTGAAGAGGTGTAAGGCTTCCTTTGACTTCCTAGAACTCCAGTAGATTATTTTAAAAAAATAAGGCAAACACCATACTCCTTTTTATTTTTTTAATGAAACCTGTAATATTGCACTTTTCTTTTCCTTTTTTTTTTTTTTTTTTTTGATGAATATTGCACTTTTCTGTTGAGTCTCGATTGAAAAAAAGAAGAAGAAGAAATCAATCTCATTTTTTTTTTTTAAAATTGTATAATAAAAAATAATTTTTTTTGGTTTCTTAACATATTTGATTTATATGTTATATAATTTGAATTTTTCAATTTTTTATTTTTATTAAAAAAAACTCTATTAAATTACTTATTTCACTGATAAAAAAAACCCTAAGTAAGCTCCAAGGTCAACAAAGGAAGAAACTATCCATAAAAAATAAGATTATGCTTGAATTGTAAGTAGAATACATATATATCTGCTAGCTGGAGGCTACGGTTGGATGGAGATCATTGTTACTCGTGGTATACGGTTTTAGGTAACACGATAAAGCAATCTTTATTATGCATTGATTGCCAAGTAATTGAACACAATGGATAAATGCCTCAACCACAGAATATATTAGCGATGAAAATTACAATTTCATCAAACCTACCGTACCGCTCCGTTCATCAATGATAACGTATGGATCCCGGAATGAAAATGATTGATATATATTTAGTTTAATATATTTTTTAATATTTATTTTGATGTGATTATTAAAATATAAAATAAATATATTTGATATAATTGATTTTTACTTTTTATATGTATAATTAATTATATTTTTAAGTTTATTTATATTTAATTTTATATAAAAAATAATTTTTTAATAAATATATTATGTAATATATTAAAACAAAATATAATTCAATTAGTCCATGTCGCAACAATCGCCACAGGCTTTAATTTGGATAATGTATGTAAAAAAAACGATGATTGGCGCGTGGGGAAAGACGAGAAAATTAACGAATTACCCCCTTCTCTATGTTTTAGGTATCTGTCTTTTGAATTCTTATGCGTAAATTTTAAATAATATTCTCATTTACAGAAGTCTTTTCTTTTTCTTTTTCCTTTTTTTTTTTTTTTTTTGGAGTTTTGGACTGCGGTGCAGTTCTGATGGTGAAAATATTTAAATAGTTTTAATAATTTTTAGTAATTGAGGATATTTTGATATTTTTAAAATCTGAACTGCACTTTAATTTACTTAAAAAATATAGTTGGGATTGAAAAAAGTATTCTCTTACATATATAATAGCAAATTTTATATTACAATTTAATGTAATTTAGATTACAAAATATGAATGATTGAATAGAAAAACAACTCTTAATATTATTTAACAGTTTAAGTTATACAATATAAATTATACAGTAATTTGTTATAGAATATATGAATGAAAAATTATAAAATATTTTATTAAATCAATTAAACAAAAATTATGAGTAAAAAAATTACAAACATCGGTCAAGCAACTGGTGAAATGGATTGAAAGGAGTAATTTGTTTACATAAAAATTAAAAATTAAACTTTATATTTATGATTCAGAATATATATAATTTTATCACCATACTAAATGATTGATGGTGTGAAAGGAATAATTAACACAAGGTGAAATCTTCTTAGAATGCCAAGTGATAAATCTTACAAATCCCTTTATTATTATTAGATACACAAAATGGAACGCACAATACATTAAATTTACTACCCTAATCAAAGCAACGACATCCATCATATACAAAAACAAATCATAGTAGAAATGAGATTCTCTCGAATCTTTCTTTTCTTTTTTCTTGTATACCACATGAAATTAAAATATCAAAACCTCACAAGAGCCCATATGTCCAAGAATCTTGATTATCCAAAACCATTCTTGAGCACTGACTGAGGGAAAAAGTATGATCAACAACATTGGTTTCTTGAGAACTATCATCACGGATTAGGAAATCCCAATTGCTAAAATCCTCAGCCCACAATCCACATGACCACTCAAAATCAGGAAGTTGAATATCTTCAAGGAACTTGGAGGAATCAGAGGAATTGGAGTATGATGATGATGGTGCAGAATTAGGGACCAATAACTCATGGGGCTCAATCAATGGAACCTCATCTATGCAGAATCCATTGTTCATGATTTCCATTGTGTCAAAGGGTAGGCTTTTGTCTTCCTCTTTGGCTTCAGTAATATTGGTGAATTGTAAGGATGTCTCAGGTTCCTTGCTTTTGTCTTCTTCCTCTGCTTTGGTCATGGAACATTGTTGTTTTTGTTCTTGCTGCTGCTGGGGTTGTTCAATTGTGGAGAGTGGCTTGTGGGTTTGAGGGTCAATGCCCATTTTCTTGAGTTTCTTCTTGATGTGAGTATTCCAATGGTTTTTGATCTCATTATCAGTTCTTCCAGGGAGATGAGATGCAATCTTAGACCATCTGAAAATCACAAATTTGGACTTCAGTGGAACGCAGGAAAAACAAACAGAGGTCAAAATAAATAAATTGGGGGCCATCACTTGCAAAAAGAAAAACTGCCCTTTTTTCCACTAAAATGTCATTGTAGAACAAGTGTGTCGTGTCGGTTCTGCTATTGTGGGAAAAGTATGTTTAAAGGACCCCCCAAAAAAAAAGAAAGAAAAGGAAACGGTAATAAAGAAATATTATATAGTTGAATTGCACTAAATTATAAAATAAAATAGTTGAAATATGAAATTGTTTGAATCGTAAAATAGGAGACTTAAAAGTAGTACTTGTAATATTGGAATTACAAGAAAACCCCTCAACAACACTCGTTTGGAGCATCGAAGGTAAACCCCGCGTACTGGATTCACAACTACGGTTTCAACATATGGTATTTAGATTTTGTCTACATTTAAAAAGGAAAATTAGGTATATGAAAGGGTATGTATTTTGATTCTGAGTGATGAAGATCATTTCAATTCATTGAGTTGGTCCATGGCAAAGACATTAATATCTTTTATGGAAACTTTACCAAACTTCAGTATTGAAGAAGGTGAAGACCAAAAAAGTAGAATAATTAGGGAACCTGTTGCCAAGCTGAGCATGAAGATCAATCACCATTTTCTCTTCATATTCAGACAAAAGGCCTCTCTTTAGGTCTGGCCTGAGGTAGTTTGTCCATCTTAGCCTGCAACTCTTCCCACACCTTAATAATCCTGCATAAATGGCACCCAACATTTCCATAATTCAGCTAACGATATATGAGCAGCTTTTAATCCTTGACGAACACCCATTTCCATGTTTCCCCAGAAATGAAGAAAATGGTAGTAAATTAACGAAAACCATATAAAAGAGGAAGAAATTTTAGGATGACATTGGGATTGTGAATATTCAAGAAGGAATAAGAAAGACCTGCGAGCTTAGGAACAGCTCTCCAGCAGCATTGGCCATTGGTGAGGATGAAATTGATGAGCTTCTTATCTTCCTCTGCAGTCCATGGCCCTTTCTTCAACCCAACTTTGTCACAGCATGGCTGCCTTCCCATCTTAATTAATCTGATCAAGTTCAACACACAACTGAGGAAGAAAGCAAAGATAACTTGATAAACAGAACAAAGATAGCAGAGCACCCTCCCTTATATATAAATCAACCCCACATATGGACAATTTGTCAGCTCTTGTCCATTTTTCAATTTTTTCAACAATTGCTTTTTATTTATAATATATACCTAATATTGAAGAACCTTTCTTCTTATTTACACCCTACCATGTAGAATTTATTTAATTTATTTGTTAGAAATTATTCATTACTGTAATCATTAATTAATAGCTAATAAAATGAGATAAATTTATTACGTGGCGACATTCCGAGGTGTTGTTGAATCTTCATGTCGAAATTAATATTAAAATTAATTAGTTTAGACTAAAAATTTGAACCCTCTGTTTAGATTTTTTAAGTTTTTAAAGAAGACACGTACAGGTACAAGGGAAATCCAAATAGGCAATTGGGTTCTGTCTATCTGGCACTGCACACGTGTAATGTAGTGAAGAAAGGCGTAGTACCAGGAGAGACAGCGCCCCCTCATCCACCTTTCTTTATATTTACTCACTCACCCCCTACCCAAAGGAAAGTTAAAGTAAAAGTAAAAGGAAAACATACACCCAAAAACCAGCATTTTACTTGGGATTAAAATGTCAGGCACTTTCCACTTTCCAACAGCCTTATGGACTAAGTAAAGAAATTGTCCTTTTTCTATTTAGTTTGACCATTACTTCAGCATTTTCTAACCCCTTCTTCTGCCTCCTTGTGAAGCAAAACCAAAACAAGTTTTAAAAAAAAACTACAGCGATTTGGTTTTGTTCAATACCTGGTGAGTATATAGGAAAGTAAGGAAAATTAATATGTGAGTGGATTTGGAGGTGTATAGTATTTAAATATTGAGATGGGTGAAAAAGATTATAGAAAGTAAAAATCTATTTTCTATTGTAATAGTGATGTTAAGAATACAAGAAAAGGGAAAAGGAAAATTTGATCTGTTTCCAAGCCTATTAAGCCTTGTGTTTTAAGCAAAATTTGGGGGGTGTAGAATTAGAATTAGAAAGAGGAAGCATGCATATTCAGCACTAGAGTTTTTCCAAAGGTTCTTTTGATGTGGAGCTTTCCACAAGTACTAAGGAGCTATCACTGTAGCAGAGGGACACACCACCCTCTTAAAAGAGTCTCCTTTAACAAAATTGCAAGATATCTAGTTCTTGTTACACTGTTACAATATACTACTGAAACCTCCCTTCTCAAATATATATATATATATATATATTTTTTTTGGTACATTTTAGTTTGAGCATGCAATAGCCTACTGTCATTTTTTTCTAAAATTATTCTCCATATCCCTCGTCGAGAATGTGTATCATCACAACACGAGGAACGCATGAGTTTAAACAAACATGAGTACATAATGTTATTTACTATATGTTTTTATTAATTAAAATTTTAACTTTTTAAATTAGAAATGTTGAATTTAAATTTTAAAATAAATAAATAAAATTTAAAAATTTAATTATTTTTTATTATATAACTTATTATTCAACGTATCCAAATATGAATACATACTTTCAATACCGAATTGCCTGCGTCGCACGGCTATACCGTTTTATTTTCACTTTCACACATTGATGTCAAATACGAAAATTGACAAGACGAGAGTACAAATTGACGTCCATTAATCATATCAAATATGAAAGCGAGAAGTAATTTTTTTTTTTTTTCCAATTTTGTTTTTATCTTTGGCTCCAAAGGATTTGCATCCAAATTCCAAATCTTAATTACTCTCAGTGGGGTTTCAATCAATGCTTTGTATCGTCAATTGTTGGTTTACTTTTCCACAAAAACAAATAAATTAAGCTTAACATATTTAATCTTGGTTTTACTTAACGTGTATCATAAAAATATAGGTTAAAATCAATATAGTTTTTATAATTATTTTATATAAAAAATAATAAAAATTAACTTTTATATTAATAATAATGTCATGTGAACAATTTTAATTAGTTAATTAATTAAATTTAACTTAATTTTTACCTATTTATATATATATTAATTATAAAATAATTTATTTATCACATTTTTAACATATGACATTTAAATAAAAGATAAAAAAAAATCCTCTAATCTTTGCATCTAGAATTCTAGAATACTTCTAGTTCCTAGATATTTTTTAGATTATTCTAACGTACGCTGGCCGACTTCCAACAGCGGTTTTTTTTGCTAATTGACTCTGTATTTTCACATTTGAGTTGTATTCATCTCTTTTAATTATATAACTTTTGTATCCCTAAAATATAAGTTAAGCATATTTTTTAATAATAAATTTATATAAAAAAATATAAAAATAAATATTAATTATAGAATCAATATTACGTGAATAAATTTAATTAAATAATTAATAAATTAAATATTATTTTTTATTTTTAAAAAAACTTTTGATATATACCTTTAGGATATAAATTAAAAAAAAAACCTTAATTATATTTTTGTAAAATCCATCTATTAAAACTCCTTTTTATTTTATGCATTAATTGATGTACTATACAATAGTTAATAAGGGATTACTACTTCCTTCTTCTATCTTTTTCATCACTTTAAAATTTAAATTCGATCAAAATTTCTAATTTCTAATTTCTAATCTTTAATCACTAGACACATACATTTAGTTTTTAATTCTTAAGTTGCATTCAATTGGTTTAATATTTAAAACCTTTCCATCTTCCGAGTCCAAAACCATGTTAATTACACTTAGTGGGGTTTCAATTAATGCTTTTAATGTCAATTGTTGGTTTACTTTTCCACTAAAACAAATAAATTAAGCTTAACATACTTAGGCTTTGCATTTAGACTTCTAAACAAATTTGAATACTTTTAATTTCTAGATATTTTTTAGATCATCCTAACGTACAGCTGATGTTATTATACAATAGTTAATAGGAGGGGATAACTAGCTCCTTGTTTTATCTTTTTTTTTTTTCAATTGTCTTAAAATTTTTAATTCAATCAAAATTATTAATTTTAAATTTTAAATTTTTAATCACTTGATACATACACTTTAGTTTTTAAAAATAATTTAGGGATAATTATTTTTGTATCATTTTTTGAAATATCCTTTTTATTAACCCCTTTGAAATAATCTTTTTATACTACTTTTTAATATAATTTTATGTATTATTTAAATAACTAATTTTTTTTATTTATTTGAAACCTATATTATTAAATTTATTTATTTATTTATTAGTATTTTTTTAACAAATTTGCAAGGGACCGGATTCAAACCGTTGCCTTGAGATTGGGAAATACATTTATACGTGACTTGACGCCACTGGATCCAAAGGCTCAAGTGTTATTTTTTTTATTTAATAATACATAAAAATAATATAAAATATTATCCATGTATCATCCCTTTAAATTTAACTCTTGAGTTGCATTCAGTTGGTTTAATATTTTATAAATTATAACCTTTCCATCTTTGGAGAAAATGTTTACAACCTTATTGGCTTAGCCCATTGCACGGTAAGGACGTATCGTTTTCATACACTTCATGGCAGTTGTTGGGTTAGGATTTTTGTTCATGTGGACCAGTCAACACGGCAACTTGGCAAGTAGCTTATTGGGTTTGTAGAGCTTCTAGAATAGGATTATTGATTGGGCCTTAATATGCTATGGACTCATTCTTTGTAATAGAAATTAGAAAAAAATGATATAATAACAAACCCATCCCCACTTGACAATAATCCATTCATATAATATATGTGGACAATAAATTCTCACAACATCAATGACATGTTACATCCGTTGATTTGAGTAAAAAATTTTGATTTTTTAAATAAAATTTTTAAATTTAAATTTTGTGAATGAAAAGTTTTTCTTTTATATCGGTATTGACTTGGTTTAACTTCACATTAATTAAAATTTAATAAACTTTCAAGATATTGGGATTTAGTAAAAAAAATCCTCACAACAAATTATAACATTAAATAAATCTATATAAAATTAATTCAGGCATCCTAACAATCAAGTGGATAAAAAAAAAAAAGAGACTACTGTCGTGTTACATTGTGAAGATTTATTAACAACAAATCAATTTAAAAAGTACATGAAAGTGTTTGATGAAAGTTAAAAAATATTTATTTTAAAAATAATTTTTGTTTATAAATTTAAAATGTTGTTTGAAGAAAAAATAAAAATTAGTTTTTAAAGGTGATTTTAAGTAAGTTTGGAAAAAAAAAAACTATTCCAAAGTTCCTTAAAATCACATTTAAAAGTTAATTTTTACTTTTTCTACTAACAAAATTTTAAATTTTTTAGTGAAAATTTTATTTATTTATTTTTAACCAATAGCTTTTTAAGGTGTTTCTTCAAGTAAGTGTTCAAACCGTGATGGTTGAAATAGCTGCTCCCAACCCAAAAGGTAAGTTCAAGATTGGTAACCGAAACGAAATTTGCGTTGGAGTATGGCAGTTGCTGGACCAAAATTGCATGTTTAGAGCGTATCATGCTTTAATGGCTGTGGGTGGTTCATTTTCATCCAGGCTATGCCGATCATTGTGAAGATTGTTTAAATATCAGTCTTAAATGTTTATGGTTGTGATGGCCAAAACAAAAAACTTGTTTATGATTGTATTGCATAAAATTAAAAACCATTCGCAATTGAAAAAACTGGAGGAGACAAATGTGCAGAAACTTAACATCGAAGAACATAAAAATTTTGAAGATATTGGTGAAAGCTAAAGGAAAAATTCTTACAACATTGACACTTTATGTGAAATTAATTTAATTATTTTATTATTTTACAACAAATTTCAGCTTTTACAATGATAAACGTCTTGAGCACACTGAAAAATTTTA
>BPVZ01000015.1:1474167-1484728 GCA_020521535.1 Rubroshorea leprosula
CCCATAATAATAAATACTGTATTTTTTATTTAAAATTTATCTTAACAATATATTTGAATTAAAAAAAATTGAGAGAAAGAAAGAGAAAAAACTTTTTTATTTGATTATTGAAAAATTAAAATGGAGAAAATAAAAAAAAATTTTACTTTATTTTTTAACTTATTTACTTATCCAAATGAAGAAAAAAAAAGAAGAAAGAATGAGAGAGAGAGAGAAAAAAAAAAGAGAAATGAAAGGCTACAATTCCCTTTCCCTCCTCTTAATTATATGGTAAATTAGTACTTGTGGTTGTTGTTTATATATTAAAGCAAACAATAAAATTTTTTTCACTAAATCATTATTTATTAAAGAAATAGTATTTATCGACCTTATTTTTTAAATAATAAGAAAATTATAATTATAAAATTACGTCATTTTAATAAATATTTATTAAAAAAATTAAAATATCTTACTTTTAAATAATGAATTAGGGTTTTTTTTTATCTTTTTTTTATCTTAATTTTTTTAGAGGTAATATGGATAAGCACTAACCCCATTCATTAATTTTAATTATATATTATACAATATTAGTATAAAAAAGTCTTTTATATATTTTTTAGAAATAATATATAAACATAAATTGTTTATCAATTTTAATATAATTTTAAAAATAAAATAAAAAATGTCATTCTCCATAAAACAGGGGAAGTGGAAAACTAATAAATTGCCGTAGCAAGCGATACAGGCTATTGCCACATGGATATGTATGGCTCACCATATCACATTCGTGATTACAGAATCATAGAATCAAGTAAAGTAATCAACCTGCCTGTCCTGCCTCACGCACATTCTCTTTGAGGCTTGTTTCAGGGGCTTGTTATTTTTAATTAATTGAGTATTTCCATCTCATTGTTTTTATTTTTTCGGGGCTACATTTCATTGGTAAATTGGGTACATTATGTAAGCCCTCTTTAAGGTATTATTAGTGTCCCTTTCTCAAAACTATTAAGTTTAATTACTTTGTATTATGTAAAGAGATTAATGAATATCAATTTTTATTGTAAAAAATTAAATAAAAAATATATTTTAAAATTATGTTATTTTAATAAAAATATAATAAAAAAATTAAAACAATCTTATTTTTATTTTAAAAATTAAAATAAAGCCTTATACGATGGTAACCGGTTGTTCCGCTTGCTACCTTCCTTCAACTTCTTGCTTGCTTTCTTTGTGGAACAAGTTGGGGTTTTTTCTACATTTGCATTCTACGTATTCCATTACCTCAAAATTTCATCTTTCTCAGCATTCGCCGATAACCCACTTGTTTTCTCACAATGGGTTTATGGGATTCTCTTCTCAATTGGCTTCGCAGGTGATTCTTATACTTTTAATTTTCATACTGAATTTTGATTATTTTTGTCAAACTCTATTTGGCTGCTCTGCTCGTATAGTTTTTGCAGATGTAATTGCTGTAATTTAATCATGTAGATCTTCTTTGTGTCTTTGTGTTCATTTGTGATGCTTGCTTCCTTGTTTTTGGTATGCACATAGTTTCAAGTGAAGTATAGTCACAATATAATCACAGTTCGTCTTGAGGATTATTTTTTAGTAAATGGGTTCTTAAATCTTCTGTCAATTACATTGCTTTAGGGGATTGTGTGGTAAATTATGCTTTTCATTGACATATCTAAAAATTTATCTGTTGATTGGTTGTGCTGAATAACAATGGGAAAAATGGTGAACATTTTTTTGAGTAAATTATGCTTTTTGAATAAAGCTTTCTGTTTTCTGTATAGTTTTTGCCTTGTTTAATGATACTGGATGGGTTTACATTTCTTGGGAAAATGGTGAACAATGGGAAACCAATTCGTTAATCCAACTAAACAATGAGCGTATTGATTAACATGTGTAACTTCATTTTCATATTGGTGACATGTACAGCCAAGAATTTGTTGCCAAAGAAAATTTATGATATATTATATAATTTCTTCTTGAGCTGTTTGGCTGCCTTTTATGGTAATGTCTAGAGATGAGGATCTCTGGTCAAGATATAATTTGAACCAAATAATCTTTATTTTTTTTTTCTAGAAAATGAATATCTTGAATAAACTTTTCTGGGATGCTTTGGGCTATAATGGACGTTGGTTCTCTTGGATTTTTGTTGTCAACTTCTCTACAATGTCTTGGTGGTGTGTCTTAAGTCATCTAGCTCCGTTTTCCCATACAGTCTCTCTAGGTTTACAAATTTGCGAGAAAGAAAGATTAAGTTTCATTTTATATTTTGTATCAAGACAATAATTGTTGTGAAGAACTGTTCACTGTCTCATTCAGCTTCTTACCATGTCTATGCATGGCAGCTTATTCTTTAAGCAGGAAATGGAACTTTCACTTGTTGGTCTTCAGAATGCAGGAAAGACTTCTCTTGTTAATGCAATTGCTGTGAGTAACAGCCACTCCAACTACTCCTACATTTATTGTCGTTTTCCTGATAAAATTGTTATTCTGAGTGGCTTTTATCTCATGATCATTTTTCCTTTTGATGTTTACCAGACAGGGGGCTATAGGGAAGACATGATTCCAACAGTATGTATCTTCTACTTGATAAGAACCCCTTTGGAAGCTACCTTAAAATTTAATTCTTCAAATTATGAAACCAGGTTGGATTTAATATGCGAAAGGTTGTAAAAGGGAATGTGACAATAAAGCTGTGGGACCTTGGAGGGCAACGGAGATTTCGTACCATGTGGGAGCGCTACTGTCGTGGTGTCTCTGCAATTGTGTAATATTTCTCATTCTCTTAATGTTACAAGTTTGTCATGTCATTAATACAGGATCTATAAGGATATCACACCTTTTTTTCCCAAATCAGATGCCTCTTAAAATTGCCAAGAGTTTTTCAAAATTTTGGGCTTTTCCTATTTTTTCTTATTCTACCTCACCTACTCACTAAATCTTCTTGTTCTTTTAGTTGGTGTGAATATTACTAAGTGATGTACACGTCCTATGTTGTAGCCAGTAGGGCCAAACACTTTACATTCTTATCTTGATGGTCTTTCTAATAGACTCGCTAGACTTAGTATGTTCCTTTGGTTGATGAAAGTGCAGATACGTAGTTGATGCTGCTGATAGAGACAGCGTTCCTATATCTCGAAGTGAGTTACAGGATCTTTTGACAAAGCCTTCGTTAAGTGGAATCCCACTGCTTGTTCTTGGAAACAAAATCGACAAGTCTGAAGCTCTTTCCAAGCAAGCTTTGGTGGATCAGCTGTAAGTTTTCAAATTCTTGCAAGAAACCACAGCATTTTTATTTAAGTTTATCTTGCCAAAATGACAAAAAGGTACTAAAGTTACTGGTATGTATCCTTTACATTGGCTGGATACAGAGCTCTTAAGTCAATCACTGACAGAGAGGTGTGTTGCTACGTGATCTCGTGCAAGGATTCCATAAACATAAATTCCGTCATTGATTGGCTTATCAAGCACTCGAGAACGGCCAAATGAGTAAAAGGTTCCATCTTAGCACATTTGATCTTTTATTTATGAATGATGAAGGTGAAGATATCTTACCTATAAATCCAAACTTTTCCTTGATGGTGCAGTTCTATTAATGCTTCAGCTTAGCGTTTTGTGGGAAGATGGAAAAATTGAGCCCGGATTTTTAGTCGTGCTCCAAACTTGCATTATGTAAAGGTCTAGGTTCTTGCCACTGCAGAAATTAAATCCAACTAACTCCACAAATCAATTGTCATGTAAATTAAGTGTCAAATTCTCATCAAAATGATGTGTGTATATATGTTTTGATGAACATAATCTGTGTCCATTAGATTTACTTATTCATGTTATCATATTATCTGGTTTGATGTCTATAATAATGAAAAACTGGAATACATTTCAATGAAAAAATAAAAAGAAAAAAGAAAGAGAAAAAAGAAAATGCCCTTTTGATGCTTTCCGCTGATGTTCATTTCAGATCGCCATCGAAGCAGTTGAGTCTGAAAGCCAAATTTGTTTAGTAGTCGAATTGTTCCACAAATATTAAATCACACTTCTGTAGAACCATTCAAGCCTCGAAAGTCCTTGGATAAGGTGTCCTAAATTAAAAGTTCAATTCTTAACAGAAATGACTATCTCAATGAACCTGACTCTCTAGACATAAAATGGGAGACCAATTTTTTATTGTATAATTCGTCATTGGATAAATGAGACCACACCACTTGGTGTGAGTCATACTTTTACAGTTTCAACCAACTGGATACATTCTTTTTAACGGATCACAATTTCCAGCAAAACCAAAAGAAAAAGCTATGCAATTGTTGTTTTCAAGTGAGTGAACAACTATTTTTGAGAAAAGGCTATAGAGTAACTAGTCAAGCTATTGACAAAAAGATGCTTCTTTCATATGATCAAATCTCGAACTCTCATTATTCCTGTCCACCTCTTTTTTCTATGAGGGTTTTAATTAGTTTCTCTATCCCATATACAAAATAAAAAGTAAAAAAACCTACTACTATTCTTTTGCCTGCCGATTTCATCACAATTCAGTTTTAACAGATCAAATTTGCATCATACACAACTCAATTATACTACTCAAAACAAGAAAAACGACTTCTAATAAACATGTCAGTTTTTTTAGAGAAAGATAAACATGTCAGTTTATTACCCTGATGTGTTTTTATTTTGTCCAGAAAGGAAGAACATCTTAGATGCTGTTGAAAGCTGTCAAAAAGAAGTTGCTCATCTGGTAAAAAGTACCAAAGGAAGATGAAAGAAAACGAGTTCCACGCCTTAGCATATATGCTCTGCGACTGCCTGCAATTATTCTTGGGGTTTATTGCTTCCTTTAAGATTGGTCCATAGCTCAGCAACATTAAAAGACACCCAATTAATTTTCCTACAGCTTCTCTGTCTCCGCTTCTTAATTCTGAGTATTTCTATAGTTATTTCCTAATACTTCTACTTTTCAGACATGTTTTTGTTTTCAAATTAAAGCAATAATAATTTGATCCTTTCTCTCTTTCTCCTGTTCTTGAAGACACGACATGCATGAAAAATTGCCAAAACATTATATAAAGAGAAATGCTAGTGACATTCTCTTTACAGAGCGGATGTTCCTCTATTATTAGTCCACATGGCGGATGTTTTGATTTTAGGTTTTGAATGATATTGAAGTTACAACATAAAAATGAAGGGTTGCATGGGAGATAGAAGCATTTGCTATGAATTTAGAGGGATGGAATCCAAGAATAAACCAACAATCGAATCTCTAGTCATGCATAAGCAAAACCAGAATAACAACGAGAGATATAGCTGAACAGTTTCAATCCTTTACTGAAGATGGCGGTGGTGCACCTTAATCAACAGTGTAAGCTTACAGGGAAGATACATCATCGAACAAATCTTCTTCTGAGCTAGAGCGACAAATCTCCTCTATTTGGCTTGTCACCTCAGCCATTGAAGGGCGTTCGTCAGGGTGCTGTGAGGTGCAGTTAATAGCTACCTGCAAGAGCTGAACCATATCCTCCTCCACATTCTGGTACCGGAGAAGTTCAGGGTCAAATACCTCAGCAGACCACTCCTCTTGAACAATTGATTGGACCCAGCTCGGGAGGTCCACTCCTTCCTCATTCAATATAGCTTGTGTGGGTGCCTTGCCTGTAAGCAATTCCAATAGAAATACACCAAAGCTATAGACATCTGCTTTTTGGGATACTTCGTCACCATCTGTGACCTCAGGGGCACGGTAACCATCAACAGAATTTGGAGTAGCCGTTGGACTTGCAAGCTGAGCAAGACCAAAGTCAGATACACAAGCTTCATATGTTCTTGTGAGGAGGATATTTGAAGACTTGATGTTTCCATGGGAGACTGTTGGGCCTCGGGAGTGGAGGTATGCAATCCCTTTTGCAGCTTCAAGAGCAATTCGAGACCTGCTCTGCCAATTCAAAGGAGTCCTGCCACCTCCTCTGCTTCCTGATAAATCAAAAACAAAGAAAACAAATGCAATTAAAAGAAGACAACCATCAAATATTTCAAATCATCTCTTCTATCTTCTATCCATTCTATTTTTCCATGCTAGCATCAATTGGCGAAACATTAAAAAATGCAACACCTAATTTGACACACATAAGGCTGTCATAACAATCAAATTAATAACAAATTGAAGGCAAAATAAGACACTAGCAATCAAAATGAGCGAGAGCGAAGAAGAGAGAGGTGGAATAATAGCACATAATCTTGGATAGCAAAACAGAGTGTCTAGTGTACAACAATGAAAGCTGAGAAAGAAATGCTTACTTACCATGCAAAAGTGCAGACAAGCTTCCCATGGGCATGAAATCATAAACAAGAAGCTTTTCTCTACTGCTATAGTAGTAGGCCCTCAATGGGACCAAATTTTCATGGTCCATTGATCCGATCACCTCTACCTTGTCCTTAAATTCCTTCTCCGACACATTCACTTCCTTCAACCTCTTCACGGTAACAACCGTCCCCATCTCCAGAGCGGCCTTATACGCCATCCCAAATGTCCCCTTACCCAGAACCTCAGCAGATGCCCTTAACAAGTCGTCCAAATCAAACGCCTTCGATGCTTTCCCAAAAAATACCAGAAAACTCTTATTCCCACCATTGTTAACTTCAGCTCTGGCCGCCCCTGAAAACTCAATACTTCTACTCTCACCCCCCTCCGCTGCCTTCACCCGAGTAATCTCAGTCTCAGTCTGCTTTGCAGGCACAACATCCATTGATTCCGTTTTCTTACCGCAACTACAAAAGCATACCAAAATAGTTATTATCAACAGAACACCAACCAGACACCCAATCACAATCGCAGTGATTGCTCCCGCAGATAAGTTCTTATCAGGGTGCCCACCACCACTCCCAGTAACATTGCAGAGACCCAGAGGTGCCCCACAAAGGAGATTCCCTTCAAAAGCACTCGCGGGCATCCCTGACAACTTCGCCGGGATCATCCCGGTTAAATCGTTGTTTGAAACATTGAATTGTTTAAGCGATGGAATATCAATGTCGGGTATAGACCCAGATAGTTGATTATCCTCCAAATACAGAGTAGCTAACCTGGTCGAATTGTTAACACTCGCCGGGATCGTCCCCGAGAAATTGTTCTTAGAAAGATCAAGTTTTATCAAATTCGGCAAGTTGAACAAGAAACCAGGAATATCGCTAGAAAAATTGTTCCCATTGAAGAAGAGGCATCGAAGAGCAGTGAGATTGGCAAAATCATCAGGGATTGTACCAGACAGAGCATTGTGACGGAGGGACAGAGTCTGGAGTTGAGTCAAGTTGCCAATGCCACGGGGTAGCTGGCCCATGAGACCAGCACCGGGCAGACGGAGCGCGATCACTCCGCCATCCTCACTGGAACAAAATACGCCCGTCCAGTTGCAGGGGCTGGCGTTGAGGTTCCAGAATCGCGGAGTACCGTGTACCGCATCGCGGAGAGCCAACAGTGCTGCTTTGTCTGACGCTAGATCTGAGTTCACAGCGCAGAACAGGAAGGAGTAGACAAGGAAAATCCCCCATAAATTTGGATTTGGCGTTGGTTTTGGTCTCATCTTCTTCCTCGTATAAAGCCAGCAGAAGACAACGTTGTTGCTAGTCCTGACGAAATCCGGAGATGGGTATTGAAACCTGTAACGAAAAGTTTCCCTGGATTCAGCTAAACGTGAATCTCTGGGACGACTGCGGGTTTTGGAGTGTATATGTTTCAGGAAGAAATTGAACGGGAAACGAAATTGTTTTTGTTTAAGAAAAAATAGAGAAAAAAAAAAGAGACCAGCGTTTTTAAGTTTGAGTTGCAGCGGTCCCCCTGACCCACTTTACAAGTTTCTGCGCATGTCTGCGGTCTTTTATGGGTAGTGAGTGATCCAGTGTTTTTTCGTGTAAACTAAGAAACTACACCCACTGTTTGGGGATTTTGTTTAAAATTATTAGATTGTGATTATCAAAATCTGTTATTAATCATAATATCAAAAATAAGAATAAAAGAATTTAAATATATTTCAATTAAATTTTTTAATGAATTAATTTTTATTAAAAAAGTTAATTAAAGATATTTAAATATATACGGTCATGATATTTCACACCTTGATTTTTCATTTTTCTTTTACTACTGTTAATTTGATATGAAAGATTATCTATAAGAGTTCACATGAGCTGTTAATTAGTCCTTTGTTTTAGCAGTAATACAATAACTACAATGACATGTAGAATAATAAAGTATAATAAAATATTAAATAAATTTATGAATACAATATTATAAATAAAATTTTGAATTAAAAAAATTAATTATATAACGATACATAATATTATAAGTTGTATTTGAAATTATTGTAAAATATTGTGATTGTGGTTTTTTTAGTATTGTACTATAAAAAAATTATATTATTATTTGATAATTATTTTGAAAAAAATCTTGTACATTAATATATGACCACTAAGTCATACAAAATATTAATTAAAATTAATACTTTTATGAGATATTCTCTAAAAAAATATAATAAAAAAATAATTTCAAATGCACCCATTAATTTATAACATCACATAATATTATAATTATAATATTTTCAAATGCACCATACCAATGCGAAGATGTGCTTTTAAAGATTGTTCAAAAAATTCAAGAGAAATTAATTTGACCTACATAAAATCTAATTTAAACATATTATAATCATAAAAAAATAATATTTACTCTAATTTATTATTCATTTTGTAAGTATACAATCTTCATACATATTTTAGAGATATTAAATCCGCGTTTCTTACTAATGAGTAGATCTAATTCAGATTTACATCATTGCATACATGTGGTGTGCCATATGGAATACCCTGCTCTTATCAGGCCAATTATAAACGACGGATGGGGCTGAAATAATTTTCTCCTTAAATCGAAGAAAAAAAAAAAAAAGGTGAGATGGCACCTGATCTTTCGAGTCAACTAGCACCCAATCAACTTGAGGTGCATTTTTTCCTTTTTTATGGACGGGTTTCGAGCCCGTCCATTGGCAACTTATTCAAAAAAAAAAAAAAAAGTGAGATGAAGGAAATTTCGAATGGGGTCCATGGGTTAGAACAATCCAATGGTTTTTGTGAAGAAATGTTTGTTGTGACGTGATGTACAGTATAAAATAACTTAACCAGGTTAGTAAGGTAAGGCTGAATTCAATTTCAAAGGGATTTTATTGCTTAATTAATTTATTTTAAATGGTATATGAGGGAATGCTAGCTGGATTTTGCATTTAAACATTGGTTTGCTTTTTGGTACCACAATTTATTTTTTCAAATCTTAAGGGCTAGCGCTTGTATTTTTCTGTTAATATGTAATTTTTGTTTCTTTCAAAGAGACATAAAAGTTAAAAAAAGGAAAATTAAGTGTCAAAGTTTTAGGTTGGAAATCAAATCATTTTTATTAGGGTGAATCTCATGGGTGGTCACCCAACTTTATTAAAATCAACGTTTGGTTCACTCAACTTCTAATTCTAACAAAATGGTCACCTAACTTCTTAAGTTGTCCAACTGTTAGTCATCCATAGTTAATATTAATTGAAAATGTTAAATTGCCGTTAAGGTGGCTAAGTTGAATGCCACCGGGGATCTGACGTGGCATTACATGCACTAAAAATGTAAAAATTGTAATTTAAATCTCTAAAATTTTGGCTTTTTTTTTTTAACTCCTTCTCTAATTTAAGCAAATATAGTGAATGAAAATGAATATTAGAAAAATTCAGAATAAATTACCAAATCAGTATGACTTGTTGGCTGCGTCTATAATCTGAAACTTCTTTGGGACTAGACAGATTTTTAAAATAGAGGGAAGCTAAATTTGCTAAGAAACCCCTTTTTTAGCTTACCTAATAATAGACAAAATGAATGAAAATGGACATCGAGAAAACTCAAAATAAATTACCAAACTAGTATGATCTAGTTGGCCATATTTGTAACATGAAACTTCTCTAAGACTAGTGTCAACAAAATTGGCACAACACAAATGATCAAAACTCTTGCAAACATAACATTATATTTCTTGTTTGAAAATAAAAATAACAATGTTGTATAGTTATATTAATAATTTTAAAATATAATCAAAGAAACAAAAAGGTAGAAGTTGAAAATAAAGAAACTAGCACGAAAAAAGACCTTAAGATCATCATGTGAATAATCATTAAAAAAAGATAAAATTTTAAGAATTTAGATTACAATTTTCACATTTTTAGTGCTAATGAGTGCTTGTAATGCCAGGTCGGATGACATGGCATTTAAGTTAGCCACCTTAACGGTAATTTAACATTTTCAGTTAATATTAACTATGGGTGACTATCGGTTGGACAACTTAAGAAGTTAGGTGATCATTTTGTTAGGTTTAGAAGTTGAGTGATGAAAATGTTAATTTTAATAAAGTTAGGTGACCACCCATGAGAATCACCCTTTTTATTAAGTAACGCATTAACTCTCCCTTTCCATTCACAACCACAAATCATAACCATAATTACAACTATAATCAATTTTTGTTATAGTTAGTCAAAGTAAACTCTTATTTTTCATGATGAATAAGATATTTTTAAAA
>BPVZ01000015.1:1486701-1497490 GCA_020521535.1 Rubroshorea leprosula
ATAAAATTAAATAATTTTATAATTTAATTAAGTTAAGAAAATTTATTTTAGAATTTTATACTTAATAAGGTGACAATATTAATTTTAATTGTTTAATTTTCAAAATCAAAATTAATAATTAAAATACAACAATATTAAACAATGTCTTATAAAAAAATAAAAATCAAACTCATTTTCTCACGAATCATCATTTTCATCAATCTTTTTTTTAAAAAAAAAAATTATGATTGAATTGTTCACCATGTCATGAATCATGATTTTCATCAATCTTTTTCGTAAAATAAAACTCATTTTCTCACGCTGAACCTTGTAAAATTAGAAGCTAATTCCATAACACCTTCCACATTAATTTGTACTAAAAACTGCCGAGTTTATTCAACAAGAAACACATGGGAGACATGGTCTATTTATTTTAGCTTTGCTTTACAACACATCTTCCGCTGCTAGCACCTAGTACCTAGCGCCTAGCAGACTAGCAGTAGCAGCACAGAACATTGCTCACTTATTTCCAAACTTTCAAAGTTTGCTAGTGATATTAACATTCCGGACTTTAGATGGTTTTGGAGTTGTATCCTTTGGGACAACAATAGTGAGCACTCCATTCTCAACTTGAGCCTTGATCTGATCCACCTTCACATTTTCTGGCAATTCAATTTCCCGAGAAAATTCTCCTTTCCCAGTTCCTCTCTCAGCTACATGCCAAACAGCGTCCTTAGCATGGGACTCCTCTTTAACCCCCTCTCCTTTAATGTGCAACACGTTCCCATCTTCTACCTGTACCTTAATCTCATCTTTGCTGTATCCTATCCATAGTAAATTAGTAATTTCAAACTTGCTCAGTCAACCAAACCCATCAAAAAATTTCAATCTAAAATACAAATTCAAAAGAATTTTTTTTTAACACAAATTTCTAAACTAAGTAAAACCCACAATAATTCAATGAACTAAAGATTGATTCCGCTAAAGAATTGATTGAAATTCAAAGAGAAAAGGGATATGACACCTGGGACATTGATCTTGAAGATGTGGGCATTTGGGGATTCAAGCCAATCCATCAGAGCCACTGATCCGGACCGCTCCCTGAAGATTGGGGGGCTAAAAAAGAATCGCCTGAAGGGGTACCCAAATATGCCATCCGCCATTTTTGATCTTGGTGTTGAATGGTACTGTAATCTGCAGAGAATTGGGGTTTGAGTTTATGTATCGTAGGTGGTTTTCTTGGGAGTGTCCAGAATGTTCTGTATGGGCTTATCCAGGACATTGGAGAAGATGAATGTGGAAATGATAAGGTGTTGCTAGAACGCATCTATCTCACAGAGTCACAGTTCAATTGATCATAGCCGTCAAAAGTAATTACATCGTTTAACTCAGGCAAGAGTCGACAAAGAGCAAAATTGATACAAGGGGCATACTTCATAGCTTTTGGTTGGGCTTTTATGATAGAATGTTTATCGACCTCTTTTGTTTGGCCCAAACTTATCGAAGAGGAAAACTGAAACTCTATAGTTGGGCTTAAAGAGTCTTTGCAAATCAAAATTAGAGCAAGGTTAATGGGTTCTCTCCTCATTTCTAAATCTCCCCCACCAAGCATTAGAAATTTATTTATTTTTTCATCTACATAAAGGGTTTAGTTCTTAGCTATTCATGGATTATGGATGTGCATAGCTACTTATGGAATTTTTTTTTTTCGGTTTTATCTACATAATACCTCTATTCAAATGATATTTTCTTAGAAGTTTTATGCACTAAAGCAACCCTATCTGTCGAAGGGGAGGTGCCAATATGCTATTTTAATTTTTTTTTTTTTTTAATGTGGAAAAGAAATAGAGCACCCTTTCTTAACCCTTAAGATTGCATTATGAGTTTGCTACTAATCATGGAGTCTTCTCGTTGGAATAGTTTGCACTTTGCAGCATACATAAAGCTTGTTATGCCATGCAACAATGATAAATGTAAAGTTTTAAAGATTTAAAAGTTGTTCATGTTGCCATTAACTTTGCAGGTTATATCTTAATTCTGTATACAGTAGCTTCCCTTTTAGGCTTTAGCATTCCTTCTTTGGAGTTCTTTTTTGACATCAATCATTTTGATTGATGGGATATGCTCCATGATTCTTGCCTTTGAAGAGATAAATGATATATGTTTCTTTTATTAGCTCTTTTTTGACACATATCTTGCATAGATGGAATCCACTAGAACTATGATTGTAGTCCATAATACTTAAAGGGTTCATAGAGAAGGATTCCCAAATTTTTTAAATTAAGACTTGATCAAGAAGGGTTTACTTTGATATTTTGATTATGAAGTTATTGCAAATTTTAGTGGATAAAAAGAGATATGATAATTTTTTCTGTAAAAGTAAGAGATAAGAAGTTTTTTGGTAAAATGTAAATTTTATTATCAAAACTTCTATTATACACAAAGCAGTTCTTTATAATATATACAGGCTGCTACCAATATTCACATACAAAGAATGAATTAGCTATACAAAAATGGCATATCAATCTCTATACAAAACTTCTAATCCCCATTTTGAAGCAATACTCTTAGGTATAAGGGAAGATTTTGCTCTAGCAAAACTAAGTACCTTGTCATGGACATCTATTTGTATCTTACTTACAATTGCAAACTCACTTTTGAATATCCATTTGTGAATTCTAGTATTCCTCTCTTTCCAAATAGGGTACATTGCTGCACACCATGCTAATCTTATAAGACTACTATATAATGATTTCCGCCTAGCCTTGTGACACAACCAAGACAAAGTAGATTGCCAAGAGAATGTGAATGGAATTTCTAACATGGAGGAAAATAACATCCCAAACAGTCCAAGAGATATGAGGTTATTGCATTTTATAACAAAATGAAAAGGGATGTGATTATTTTTTATATATAAAAAAAAAAGATTGTAGATTTTATTGTTTAGAAATTGAAATGATTTTCATTTCAATGTGTTTTGGCTGGTTGACGATCTAAAACCCGATAAATAGTGAAATCACATGTTGTTTATAGTGGCATTGACTGCCAATTGAAAGGATGAGAAATAAAGTGAGTTGGATGAAAATATTAAAAGTGAACGGACTAAAAGGAAAATGGAAAGCAATGCCACGTTGAACAGAATATGGTTGTGAACTTGCGATCCAATTTGGGAGAATGAAGTTTTTTAATATTCACCTATGAAAGTGTGCACAAAGAAGGATTAGAAAGGAGAAAAGGAAAAGAAATCGGAATCTTCACTTTATTGATATGAGAAAGAGGATGCTAACTTTTGCTTGTGATTCAATTTCGCATGGTTGCAAAATATTCTTTCCAGGTTAATTAATCACAATTTTGATCTTAATTAAAAATTCAATGAAAATGTCCAATGGTTCTTAAAGAAGCTTTTTTTTTGGTTCATGTGTTTTACAAATAAATCTCTATAAGGCTACAATTACAATTACAAACCTATCTCTTTGCATCTCTTTTATATTTATATGTCAATAAAGAACCTTGACTTAAGCCCTAAGCCTAACCATTTATTGGTGTGTTAGTCTCTCAAGAGCAAAATTGTCTAATTACAATAATCTTATCTTACAAAAAAAATCTTACGTAATCACATAATATTAAATGAGTGAATTAATGTATATATATTAATTGACAAATTACATTAAAATTAAATGAAAAGAGTTACAATTAATTATATACTATGATATAATTGTGGGACTATAGTGAGAAAATATTGTGGTAAACGATAATTATAATATTACAACAAGAAACATCATTTTCACCTTTACAAAAAGAATTCGAGCAATTTTCTCACATTAGACAACACATACAACTCTTTGGCCAAAAAGAAAAAAGAAAAAAGAAAAAAAAAAAAGAAGACAAGACAACAATGTTTCATGGAAGAGGAGAGTGGAATCTTATGTCCTCTTTTTGTCCTTTCTTTTCCAGTATGGGCATATTGGGTTTCATTTCATGCCCCATCAAATATATATAATTGCATTTTTTCATTTGCTCTCATTTAATTTGGGGAGTAATATAATACCACCTATTTGGAAAACCCAAAACATCGAAAACAGTGAAGAGAGGAAAGTTGCATCATGGAGAGAAAAAGTGAGAGGGGTGGGGGCGGGGGGGAGAAAAAGTAAATTATTTCAGTAGGCAGACGTTCAAGATCCATGCCATTGTGTTTAAAAAAAGCTGGAATATTTCATTTCCCTGCAAATCCAAGGAATCATGTTAGCATGACCCTAAATCCAAGGTTCTAAAAGGCTAAAGGGTTAATATAAATACATATTAAAATAGGAGGCCTTAAATTCAATATATATATATATAAAGATCAATGAAAAAGATTAAAATAAAAGTGATTATTTTATATCATATAACTCGTAATCAGATGTATCAAAAATAATAACATGAACAGTTAAAAAAAAAGAAAAAAAAAAGTTGTAAGTCCAGACACTTACCATTTCCCTCAAACGCTTTTCTTATGAAAGTGAAAAAGATGATCAACAGAGCAACACCAGCCAATAATCCGATAATTATTGCAAATATCTTGTCACCCCCTTTGCCAGATTTATGATCTACAATTGCAAAAACCCACAAATCAAAATTAGCTAAGATATATAATCATCATAGCTTCCTTAATTTTTTAACCTCCTATTCTCACATGTGATATGTTTTTATTACATAATCATATTAAATATAGATATTAGAATATTTAAACTCAAAACTGCAATTTTATCAGAAATTATTATGTGCAAAAATTTTTCACTATTAAAAACATTTTTAGAAAGAAAGATTTAATGGACAAATTAACTCAATTTCAAGCTGAAAAAACTAAATAAAAATGCAAATATATATGTAACTTAATTACCATTATGGCCGTTGGAATAATAGTGATCTCCGCCGATGTAATACCTAGCATAACATTTTCCCAAGTACATATCCCCATAAGCCGCCGTGCCGCAGTTATTTTTCAGCCGTCCAATTGCCTCCGATAGACAATCCTGACACTGCCCCAAGCTCAAATCTCCCACACATTGGGCCAACCCCTGAACCTCCCCCGCCCCGCCCTCCCTAAATGGCCCACCAGCATTCATCAACCCCGCCATCACCGCATCTCTCCGCCCCATTATCTCCGCCTCTGAATCAAACGCCACCGACGGTCCGCATTTTTTCATTACAACATTCTTATCCTCCACCCCTAAGAACGACGCGTTATCGTACTTGATAAAACACCCCTGCATCTGCACCGCGCCGCCGCACGTGGCGGGGCAGAGGGAGCCAACTTGGGTAACCGCGCGGGCTACGCAGGTGGCGCAGTCGGGCATGGAGAGGTCGCCTCGACACTGGAAAAGACCGTAAACGACGTCTTGTGGGCTGGAATCGATTACGGTGAAGTTGTTGTAAGAGGAATAGGCGGCTGAGTTGACCAGGGAGGTGAGGAGAGAGTCGAGGTTCGACTGGTAAGGTGAGTTTGGAGCGTACTTTTGTTGAGTGCAGCCGCCGAAGACGAAAGAGTCGGTTGAGGAAGAAAGTGTGTGGATTGTGAGGGAAGAGATGGTGAGAATGAAGGAGAAGAATGAGAGTAGCGAAGATGGTGTTGCCATTGCTTTGCTTGGTTAATTAATTTGTGTGCATGAAGGAAGATCAGTAGTATATGCAAATGAGTAATTAATGTTATATGTAGGCATTGCTAGGCCAATGGTTAAAGTAACCATTAGAGTTTTTGCTCTTTTTCTGTTCTCATTCTATATTGGTATATAAGTCTCAAGTGTTTTCAAATTAGTGTATATTTTAATGTGCAGTTTGAGAACTGAAATAATTAAATTATTATTAATAAATAAAAGTTGTCTAACATGTGACTAAAAAGATAAAAATTAATTTTAAATTTATTAACTATTTAATTAAACTAATCTAAATAGCTTTAGTTGTAAAACTAATATCTACTTTTATATTTTTTTTCAAAAATTTATTGTAAAAATATATAATTAATACTTGCTTAAGACAAATGTTAGAAATTTTCATAAATGAATTTGGGAAAAAATTTTATTAAGAGTATAACTTTTTTGTAATTTTAGTGTTTGGACAACTATTAATGTGCAGTCATCACTAAATTTTTTTTTATTAATATATCTAATGAGTAAAAGTTTAATCAAGCAGTTATTAAATGTAAAAATTGAACTCGAGTGAAAATTATGAGTTCATATATCTACAAAACTAAGTACTATATTTAACTTCCACAAGAAACCATAAATGTTACTAATGAATGATCATATAATTTAGATTAGAAAATGAATCCCAAACTTGTAACTAAAGGTACAAATAATTTTACAACTTGACAATATGGTTAATGATTAGTATAATTTAGATGTGTATGGTGCTGGGAGGAAATGGCCTCAAATTAACATGTATATGAAGAACATCAAACACCAAACGAAGATGAGGTGTGATTGCATAAAATTTAGTATTCTCTTTCCAATTTGTATAATGCCTTTTTTAAAAAATTACAAAGCTCTTTTGCGTTTTTCTTTTAGATTTGGGTGTTTGTGGGTGCATGAGAGGCCTTCTGTAACGCATAAAGCTTTTTCGAGTGAAGACAGAGGAACAACTGTACTCATAAACAAGAAAGTAGTAGTTAATTGCTTAATTAGTATAGAAGAGAAAAAAGTTGTCGGCTTTAGGAAAGGGGAAAGTAAAAGAAGCCAAAAAAAATATATTATGGTGTTGGGATAACTAGCAAGCAAATATATGGGAATTTAAGTGCGTAAGATTTTGTCCCCTAGAGACATTCTAAATGGTTAAAATTTAAAAGTTTTGAGTTTTAACCTTTTATTGTTTTAAGTTTAAATCATAAAAATTAGAATGTGAATAAAGGAAATTTGAGAAAAGAAGAAAAACTTTTTTCTTTTAGATGTACATCCGTATATATATATATGTAAATGATGATATTATAATTATAATATCATATAAAATTATAAATTTATAATTTTATATAATACTAAATATATGTGATGTATCATTAAATAAATAAATATATATAATATTATGATTAGACATCTGAATAAAAAGAGTTAATTATATAAAAAATATATCATGTTATAAGTTTACAATATCACGTAATATTATAATTATAATATTTTTGAAAAGAGAAAGTAAGATTTTAAGTAGAGATCTTAGTTAAAAAGTTAAATGTCAATTTTGATATTTCAACTTTAAGGGTTTATATAATTTTCATCCCTTAACCTTTTTATGTACATTTTAGTCTCTTAATTATGAAAAATGTACTTTTTTAATTTTTCCATTAGTTAGTCTGTTAAATATGTTTAAGTTAAAGGACAAAAAATGTGAATATATTTTTATTCCCTTAGCTACACATGAAGTAGAGTATAAATTGTGTTTTTTTCTATCCCAAAGTAATTTACGTTTTTTTTTTAATTAAGGATTTGGAGATAATATTTGTATTTGTCTACAATACCCTTAAAAAAAAACTAACAAATAAAAAAAAAAGCTTTTTGTGATTGGATGATTAATTAAAGTAAATAGATAATAATAGGGTTGAAGTAAGAAAAAATATTTATTTACCTTAAAAAAATAATAATTAATTTAAGATAAATTTAAAGTAAAAAACCAACGGTTGTTTTAAAACAAATGGAATATATAAATATGACGCTCTAAATCTTAGATGAGTCATACAAGTTAATGATAAATAAATATCAAAATTAATTAGTATTAACAACTTAAATTCAAACTTTCCTAGGTATGTAGACTTGACGAGTCGTTATACTAGTGGGGAATTTGGCTTGGATAAGATGCTTTTGTTTTTTCCAATTTGTGTATTTGTACGTACGACATTTTCAAGTATAGTTTCGCTGTCCCTTAACAAAGTTTTGTAGGAAAACGGTGATAAGGACAGTGGAGAAATCGTGGTTAGAACAAAGAGGGAAAGATATGGAAGGAAAAGAAATATCGCATTCAGCAATGTCGTTTAAATGTCTCTAAAATATTTGAAGTCGATTTGTCCTAATGCCCTTGTGGCTGAGGTGTTTTTAGCTTTTACGCTTTGACTAAAGTATAGTATTTGCAAAACAATAGCCATTCAGTGAAGGCAAATCCTGTTAGTGGAGAAAGTTCTTTTTCCTTAATAATTAATATTTTATAATTCAATATAAATAACAAAACATCAAACTAATATAACTCTTAAGAAAGTGATTTAGGGCATGTTTGGGTCAACTTTTAGGAGTTTCAATTTTTTGATACTACTTATATTTTATAAATTTAAAATTTTCTCTTAATAACTTATATTTTTAATTTTTTTTTAACTTTAAAAAGATTTTAAACAGTAAAAACTCAAAAACTTCAAATCTAAAAGTTTCGAATCTAAACTTTTCATAAACTCCTTTTTACTCACTTTTCACTTATTTTTTTCTATCTCTAAAAGTGATTTTTAAATTTTTTCTCCAATAAAAATTTAAACTTATTACTCATAACAGTATTGAAAAAACAAAATCTCTCACAAACTAAACCAAACAGGCCCTTAATAGTTAAAAACTTAAGATTTTAAATTAGAAATCTTAAATTCAACCCTTAAATTAAGTGAGAAGAGATTTAGAAAAAAAAGTAATATTATTTTTTCTTATATAACACATCATTATTAAATGTTAAAAAAAAAAAACCAAATTAATATTAATGACCGTCGCTGAAACTTTCCATTTCTTTCCACCCAGACCCAGTCCTTTTAATTTTGAATAATCTTATTTCCTAACACGTCCATATCATATATTAGGCCCATTGCATGTTAGGCACGTTGAATATTAATTGTTAGGGGTAACAACCTTTGACGAAAGATGAATGTTCCCATTGACACAGTTTGCGGATTTGTAAATCGATGTTTTAGAGATCGTTTTCACATGGGGAGCCTCATGGACTACTAATAGTTGACAACTGATTTGTAGGTGGTTGGAGATCAACCTAATCAAAAGACAAAACAATAAATTCTCACCCAAATACCCCACGTTCTGCATCAGGCCGGCGCCTATATGCATGGCGAGATTTTCAGCTTACAGAATTTAAAGAAACCAAAATATTTCTTACACAATTTCCTGTCTTTCATTTCAAATATTGTGGTGTACAAAGTGTCTCAATACATTTAAAATTATGAAGACATAATCTTGTTTTCCAAAGAAGAGACCGAAGAATTACAAGCCTAACACATCTTCACTGCCCCATGCTTAATGGGTGAAAGGGTGCTAAAGCCATGATGCCATAAAGTGCTCAAAAGCCCTAAAATTTACAGTACCACTTTCATACTCAAAGAAAGTGAAAGGCAGGACCAAAGGGCCAGCTCCTGTTATTGCTATTCTGTCTCCATTTCTCCCTTGCCGGTTCTTGTTTTATAGGTACATCCCTAAACTTTTCTTCATATACTTCTTCTGGTCTAAAAGGGAAATTGCCATGTATTTTATTTCAACTTAGTAAGTTGTATTCTCACCTTAACAAAAGAAAAGTTGTGCTAGTTCTCCCTCAATGTGTTGTTGTTGCGGGAGACTTGAGACGCTGTTCGAATCTATCCAATGCTTCCTTCATCCACAAATGGTGACATGCTTTTCTAGCTTCCGCCACAGTCATCTATAAGTGAAAATTTTTGGCATATGGTCAACAATATTCCAGACCCAAGGTTTTTGGTCTCTCAATTTATACTAAAAGGTACATACCCATGCTCTTTGACGGAAATTCTTTTCTGGCCAAGTATCTAGTTGCTCCTGAACATGTAAAGGGAACATATATCCTTCATAATTAGTGCCGTGTGTTTTGCTCTTGAAGCTCCATATACCCAAGTTGCGCTGCAAAACAGAATTCCCATGTTGATTGTAATGTATCCAATACACAAATTTCATCATTACATATCAATATGTACGACTGATTAGTTAAGGCAGTAAAGAGAAACGAGAAATTAGTTTAAGCTTCCAATGAAGAGGAGCCAAAATCAACTTGTATAACTATATAGCTGGAAGTAATTTGGATAGAGAGAAAGAACTGCACATGAGACTAACCTCAATAGTTCCTCTAACTCCGGCTTCCTCTAGACTCTCACGCATGGCTGCCTCTGTCATGGATTCATCCAATTCCCAGCCCCCCTGGTAAAAGTATGCAGAATTATGACATGAGGAGATTAATGGATTTAAATAGTCCAAAAACACATCACATTGTTCATTGACTTGTTGGTATTTTATCATGACAATCATATAGTTATATACCTTCGGAAATAACATTCGTTTCCCATTCTGTGAACTGATGACAAGAACCTCTAGTTCCTTTTCTTCTTCATCCAAGGAAGACGTTTCGATAATTTTGTATCTATATGGAATGCATCTGCACAATGAAGAATGATGAAGGCAAAAAGTCAGTCCCCAATTTGATTAACCACGAAGAAGCAGTAATAAGCTAATGACTAAGTTGGCCTCTCCTTATTCAAGGTCAAGGTTGGAGTTTCCAGCCGCTGTAATAATGCTAAGCAGTTAACTTCCAATTTGTGAAAACGATCTAATGACCGATTTTGTTGACTTTACCAACCTAATCCAGGTATCATGTGCATCAAATTCAAAGTCATCCCCCCAAAGTTTCCAGATTTTCCTTTTTTTTTACAGCTAAATTTAAGGACTTATGGTTTTTCCACACCTGGTGGGCCATTAGATATTAGAATTTAGAGAGCAACCACATCAATCATTGGGAAGCTTCTAATTAAAATATGAATCTTATCAGTCTAGTAATTTCCACAGAACAAAACAGAAAATAAGATTATGTT
>BPVZ01000015.1:1497590-1511483 GCA_020521535.1 Rubroshorea leprosula
TTACTGAAATTCAATCTCTGGAAAGAAAATTGTTGCTTTTCTCCTCGCGGATGCATAAACCAACAAATCTAATTGAATATGATCGGCGATAAACATACCAATCAATTCCCAGATGACAAAAGAATCAAATTTCAAAGCCACGGAAACTACGTACTGAAAAAGAAATGGAATTTTACTTCGAGAAAGAGAAGAAGACAATTACCCTACAACTTGGCGACCACCCTGCTTGTTGTACCGTTGCAAATGCCTTCCTGTTCTCGACACCATAGGAGGAGCCACCACATTTTCTTGGGATACCACGGCCAACATATCTCCTTTTTCTGACTAAGACCCCTTTTTTGCTGCGGTGTGGTCTGTATAGAATCCCGGGAAACAAACAGAAAATCTGATTGTTTTTCTCAGAAATGTTGAAGGGAGAGGAATCGTAGAGGGGTCTGTTTCTCTTAGCGGAGGTTAACTTGAGGAAGAAGGACGCCCGAAGCTGCTCAATTTAATAATGGGTGAGAAAGAGTCGGTGTCAGCTAACTGTGGCCCACGCAGCAGGAAAATGTGCCCCGCATGCATAGAGACGACGTGGTGCTGACGCGCCACCCGACTTTTGTTAACAAACGGCCGTAGTTCTTCCTTCATTTACTATTACATTTCCAATTCCTAAGTTTTGAGGTTAAATTATTTTCTCTTCCTGAACTTTTGAAGTCACTGGCAAAGTTGTCCTCAATCTTTGAAACTGACATATTGGTTCCTCGTCCCTTAAAATGAATTTAAAATTCATTCCTTTCCATTAATCATTCCAATTAACTCAAGGGAAGCAACACAATAAATTGTTATAGACTTACATGCATTCTCCCCACGTGATCATAGCCGCGGTCACGTTTCTTTAAAATGAAAAACAGCTTGAATGCACTTTGATTCATAAGTTAAATTTTTGATTTTTTTCAAATAAATACTAACTTAATAATGTATTTTTTCTTGAAAAAAAATTTATTATAAACTTACATTAACTTCTTTTTATCAACTACAAGAAGTTGTTAATTTAACTAGATATTGACATCGCTCATTTTCGGTTGGATCATTTTTGGATGCTATAACTGTTTTGACTTATTTAGTTGATGTGGCTTTTTAGGATCCCAAAAGAAAAAAAATTGAACTTTGATTTATAAAATTTTACAAGAAGAAAAATTAAATATTGTTTTATCTAAACTTCACAATGTTGAAAAAATTGATATAAAATATCATCTAGACTCTCCTAATTGAAATAAAGATCTCCGTTGATATTTTTTTACGTTTGAGCTAGTGGGAACTGATGAACGGAATGGAATATATTCCCACTAATGAACGGAATGGAATATATTGCAAAGTTTGGTTTGAAGGTTAAGGGTGAATTTGGACCGACACTAATTGTTAAGAGCTACAAATAATTTTCAATTAAACATCTAGAGAGTATTAGATTGAACTTTGCGGCCGAAAACATGCTGCCGCAGCAATCAGCAGGTTGTCGCTTCCGCAGGGCCGGCGTCGTGCACGCACAACGCCGTGTGTTGAAATGTTAAAAGTATATACGAATGCGATGACGGTCTCCCCCAGCTCCCCAACGCGAACGGTTCCACGAATTAGCAACTCCTTGCCGGCTTGCCCTCTAGAATCTAGATGATAACCTAATTTTCAAAATATAAGATGGGTGCGAACGAAATTTGAAAACAACGATGATTATTTTTTTTATAGAAAAAGATGACCTACTTATAATATCTCATGATTTTGAAAAAAATGTCATTATATATATAGTTAATTATTTTATTTAAAAGTTAATTTATAATATTGTATATATATTTAATGATATCTTATATCTTGTGATTATAATTTTTTAATTAGTTTATACAATAATTTTTTTTTATTTCTAAACACATCTCATTTACATATTATGCAAGTTAAATTTAATATATCTTATTTTTATTAAAAAATTATTATTAAACTATTTATATCGTAAATTTAAATTTATAATCTTAGAGGTCATTTTAACTATATTATTATCAATTTTGCATGGTATAATTTATTATTAAATCTATCAAAACGTTAAAAATTGGTTCTTATCTTCTTTCCTATCTTATTTCTTTACATTCAATTTCACCTCTAAATTTAAAAACTTTCAATTTTATCCTTGAACTTTCCTTCAATTGAGTTCCTCTAATGAAAAATATCGTTAAATGTAGTGAAATTTCCTTGGAACCAAATATAAAGTTGCCTCTCTATCTCATCCTATATAGCAAGAAAAAGTAAAAAATGAAAGTTATAAAAACTGTTGACCTGGTCACACACTCACATGGTTTTTTTTTTTTTGTGACTGAGGAGGTGATTTGGTAAAATATGGGACCAACAAAACATTATTAAATTTTTTTGAGACCATCAATTCCATTTTAAATTTAGGTACCCTTTTTCCTCTACATTGGCCCACATTTTTCTCTTCAAAGCCAACCGTTTCCGAAAATCGTATATGGGCCAATGTCTACTGGGCCACAATAAATAGGCCGGCGCCCACTATATCCTCTAGAAGGAAATTGTTAGGTATGGTTTTGATTATGTACACACGAAAAAATGTCAAACTTACCTAAATTGTATCTAATTTGATTAATATTTTATTAATTTGTATTTTTAAATAATTAATTATTATATTTAAAAATATTAATTTTAAAACTAACTTTAATATATGAAATAATAAATATTAATTATTGAATAATAAAATTAAATAAAATTAATATTTTTCAAAATAATATTATATTATAAAAAAAGATTGTTAGTACGGATCACTTCAATCGCTCACCCTTTTGTCGCTTTTTTCCTGTTTGTAGTCACCATTTATGCGCCATTTATTTGAAAAAGGAAATGAAAAGACAATATAAGTCGGTGAATACCTAATTATGACGGCACATAAATACTTTGCGTGTATAATATTATTTAAGTTCATATCTGATACCCAACGACTTTATAATTATGATTTCGATCTCCAGTTGACCTCCAGTTGTTAGGTTAAGCTGTTTAAGCAATTGAGTGGGCAAAAAACTGAATATAAGATGAGAAGGAGATGGAAAGCTTGAGAAAAATTAAAACCTATATAAAATGATTTGGTTTAAAACTTAACCCTAACTTAATAATTTTTTAAGTTAAAATTTATAAGTCTTTTCAAAATTTCAATTTAAGTTATTAATAATAATTAATTTTTATATCTATATATTAAAATTACGTATAACTTTCTACTAATATGAAATTCAAGGCATTACATCATATATGATACATATATATGATAGTAACATACAACAAAATTTTTTTTTTTTTGAACATGACAATTGGGAAGAATGGAGAATAAGATTCATAAGGTTTGAGATCACAATCTATAGAAAACGATTCTTACTAAACCAAATGACTTGATTACTAAGTCAAGATGTAGGGATCGACATACAACAAAGTGAGAGGACAATCTTTCATAAAATCTTAACAGAATTGAGTGATTTACATAAATAACTCTGTCCAATCTTGACAATATTGAGTGATTTACATAAATAACCCTGTCCTGCCAAGGGATCTTTCCAAATCTGTTGACATGTACTAAAAATTCTCCATCTACTTGATTTTTTTTATTTAATTCAATAATAATCCTTTTTTTTTTAGAAATAAAAGATCCTAATAAAAAAAGATCGCATTGCCCAACCTCTTGAACTTTTGAAAATTTTAAATTTTAAATCTTTATAATTTGTTTATTAGGATTTGAATTTTGGGTATTCAATACATGTCTTTTATGTTAAAAAACTAATTCAAAACCTTTTTTTTGTAGTCTTTTAGTTGAAATATATGATCTAAAAGATGTTGCACGTGTCATACTCATATCTACTTATACTTTGCATAAATTTTATTTTTTAGATCTTAAATTCTTGTTAATGGCATAGTTTTACATCTTTCATTATAGGGTAATGATATATTTACCCTCTAAACTCACACCCTCAACCACGCACAGTCGTCTACTTAACACAATATTATTTTTTTCACAAATTCGCTTATCTTTGCTTATCCAGATTCCATTCCAATTGGGAAAATCGTCGAACTCATCAACAACAATATAGTTCCTTTGATGCTGTAAAATCTTGATGCCATAACAAGAGTCCCACTCATCCTCACCTCCATGAGAGTAAGATGGAGTCCTTGGGGTTTGATTGTCGAATTCATGAAAACAATCGATCTCATTGTAAAAGGCTTTGTGTTGAGAAAGGGGATAGAGGTTTTTGGGTATTGATTTTTTGAGTTTTCCTCTTCATTTTGGAATTTGGGAGAAGAAAAAAAGAGAGAAGGGAAGAAGAGGAACAGGGATGTCTTTTGGGTGCTGATTTTTTGAGTTTTCCTCCCCCATTCTAGGATTTGGGAGAAGAAAAAAAGAGAGCTGGAGGTTTTTGGATGCTAATTTTGGTTTTTGCGTGTTGATTTTTTGAGTTTTCCTCCATTCTAGGATTTGGGAGAGAAAAAAGGAGAGCTGGAGGTTTTTGGTGTTGATTTTTTGCATTTTCCTCCTTTATTTTGGGATTTGGGAGAGGAAAAAAAGAGAGAAAGGAAGAAGAGGAACATGGATGTCTTTTGGATGCTGATTTTTTTAGTTTTCCTTCTCCATTCTAAGATTTGGGAGAAGAAAAATAGAGAGTTGGAGGTTTTTGGGTGTTGATTTTTTGAATTTTCCCCCTCCATTCTAGGATTTGGAAGAAGAAAAAAAGAGAGCTAGAGGTTTCTAGATGTTGATTTTTTGAATTTTCCTCCTCCATTCTAGGATTTGGGAGAAGAAAAAAAGAGAGCTAGAGGTTTCTAGATGTTGATTTTTTGAGTTTTCTTCCTTCATTTTGGGTTTTGAGAGAAGAAAAAAAAAAAAAGCAGGGAAGAAGAGGAGCATGGATGTTTTTTGCCGAGCTACTATAAAATTAGGATGTTTGGAAACACAAATAAACCAATGCAGTATAAATGAGCACAAGTTTAAGCTATTCCACATAAAAAGATTGAATTATGAAATATTAATTTTTTAAAAAGAGTGTGGTTAAGGATGACAAAATGAGTATGTATGTATCATCGTTCTTTATTATATGTTTTGAAATTAGTATGATTAGATAGAACTATCCATAAGCTTTCTTTTGATGTATTTCACACTTACAATGGTTAAGAAATGAGAGAGATATTAGGCTAAAAAAATCAAATGGTTTTTGGGCAAATATACGGGGTGTGCTGCAAGGTTGAAGATGACAAAGGGGATAGCGGTAAATAGTCCACGATGATTTTTGAATTTGGTACGTAGGTCCCTAATATTTCACAAAAGGTGAAAAATAGCCCCTTCTTGTTTCAAATTATAAGAAAAATGCATCGTAGTCTTTATAACTTTTTAAGATTCCCAAATCAATACTAATTAAATCTTAGAAATATCACATAAAACTTAAAAGTCTTCAAAATTTTTAACATATGTGGCTTAAAAAATTCTAAATATCATAATGTTCCCGAAAGTGTCAGCCCCCTAAAAAAATTCTTAACTCCAACTTTGGATCCTATGTTCAAGTGGGATGGTAAATAAGTGAGATAAATTAAAAAATAAGAGATAATTATTTTTTATTATGCGATTAAGAAAAAAAACTTAATTTTTTTATTGACAAAAAATTTATTTTTATGATGTCTAGAGGGTAATCTAATTCATTACAAATCACAATTACACTTCAATTATCTTACATTTACCAAACTAGCTGCCATTCAACGCCCTAACAATTGCCAACCAGCTATTCCATCAACTCGATCTTGATTAAGTTTGAATTGTTTGGGTACATGCATGTGCTTGTAATTTTTTTTAGCGACTAAGTGATATTTTAAACAATTTACTTAAATTGACAATCAAGTTAGAAACAAATGATTTAAATGTTTATTTAAAATTTTATCATATGAATCTACCATATGTCTAACGGTCAACAAACTTAGTGATTTGTTGGCATAAATGAATAAGCTTCTTCTTCTCTCTGTAGTTGGAACAAACTTCTTAAATTGTACAGAAAAGAAATAAACTTCTTCTATAAGTGTCACATACCAAACTTCTTGTAACATTTCTTGTAAGTCAACTGATGACTTACAATCCCCACTCCATCTGCAAAAAAGAAAAAAAAAAAAAAAAATCTCCAACCAACATTCTAATGCGGAATATTACCGAATGAATCATAAATATTATTGTATATATCCTCAACTCACATGTTTCTTGAATTTTTGCAGACACTACTCCATTAAATACTTATACCCACAAAGATGAGCTTCACTTAGGGTGGGTCTGGGTTAACACTAGTTAGAAATGAAGATGGCTTCCTTCCATTCCACCAAGCTTTTGTCTTTTTTGCTTATCCTGCTTCATTCTGGAGCTGCATTTTCTGCGATTGTCAAGACACTTCCGGGTTACTCCGGCGAATTACCCTTCACACTTGAAACAGGGTATGTGTTTCTTCATTCAGGTGCAATTATTGACTTTTGTGATATGTATTTGATGCAGATTTTGATGGGGTTTTTTTTTTCGGTTTTGGGTGGGCATACAGGTACATAAGTGTGGGTAATATAGAGTTTTTCTACTATTTCGTTGAGTCGGAATCAAACCCAGGTGCTGATCCCCTTCTTCTCCATCTCAATGGAGGCCCTGGCTGTTCTGGTTTGAATGGTTTCTTTTACCAGATTGGTATCATCATCTCTTAATTTTATCTTTTCTTCTTTCCTTTTTATTTTAATTTATTTTTTGCTCCGTACATTAATAGTTTTCAAACTGTACTCAAATTACTGCACTAAAATTGACAGAAATATCCTTAATACCACTAATTTTGGGTGCATTGGCACTGGCAGCCCAACATGAGCCGGTAATGTGTAGTAAAAATTTTAGCTCACATTAAATTTTAAGTTGTTACAGAAAGAGTTGCATTTTTTTTAATAAAATTTGCATTGTTAAAAAAAAAAATAAAATAATTGGGTGCATAGAGGAAAGTCCGAAGAACGTTTTTAGTGCTCAAATCAAAAGTGTTGTCAACATAAATATTCCCAGCTCAGGCCGCCGTGAATGCAGGGTAAAGACCATCCATTTTTTTGAACAAGGAAAATTACAGGGGAAGTGGGAATGGGGAAGGGAATTAGTCAATCTATGGGTTGAAAAAAGCACCAATAACCTGTAAGTCTAGCATAAATATTAAGTAATTGGTGAGACTTAAACTTTTAATCAATCTTATTCAAGTACAAAAATTTAAGAACAAATTATTAGACTTCGAAGAGTTGATTCAAGAGAGATCATCCTCATCTAAAAGTCTATGCTTCACTATTAATGATTTAAATAATTCAGTGATCATCTTTTTTCACTGAAAATAAAAGATTTTAAGTTTGAATCGCATGGTATATGAGTAAGGTTGGATAAAAAATGTAAGATAATTGTTTTTTATTGTACAATAAAAAAAAAGTCTATATCTCACCTTATAATGGTACAATTTAAACAGTAAATCAACTGTGCTTATCAGCTCGTATCCAAATTCTAAGATTTTTTAACAAATCTCATAGAATTTTTTTATTTTTTATTTTTTATTTTTAGATTATATAATAAAAGATAATATTTTTTTATATATTTTTCAATATTGGATCTTATTTGTTTCTTGCTAGGTTTTTTTTTTCTTTTTTGGTAAAAATTTGTTTCTTGTTAGTTGTCAAGTTTGAAGGCTTTCTACCCAAAAAATAAATTATAGGGTTACCTTTATCCAATAATTAGTGACATCTATAAATAAATAAGGTCCTCTTGGAGAAGTGTTTGTGGCTCAATGGCCACGCATACATTGTTAAGAGCATTCTCATTCTTATAAGATGTGTGGGGTCTAAGTTCTAACTTCGTGTTCAAAAAAACAAATTAAGGTCCTCTCGGAACCCAGAGTCTTGGCCCAGTGAAATCCATCACAAATTTACACTGCAGGCCTATTCTGGTTGCTTTATAGACAGCAGGCCCATTCTACGGGCACGTCTTGTTAATTGTTGTTTTTGCTGCAGGCCCACTGAAATTCAACATCACAAATTACACCGGGGGCCTACCCCAATTGTTATACGAACCAAATACATGGTCAAAGGTATAAAATTGAACACCAAACAAAGTTTTTTTTTTTTTATCAGCTGAACACCAAACAAAATGCTTGTAGTTTACACATTCTCTGTAAACTGATATGGTTTGCCTTTTGCAGACAGCCAACCTCATATTTCTGGACTTCCCTGTGGGCGCTGGTTTCTCATATGCCACAACTACAGACGCTTGGAGCACAACAGATGTTGAATCAGCAGAACACGCCCACTATTTCCTAAGAAATGTGAGTTACAACTTAATACACATAAATAAACATGCTTAATCCTGAAGAAACAGGAACAGCTCGCTTTTATGAGATTCTGTTTAGTATTTTTTTTTTTCTCTGCATTGCAGTGGTTGACAGAGCATCCAGATTTCCAGACAAATCCAGTCTACATCAGTACCGACTCCTATGCAGGAATACATGGTCCAATCATTGCTCAATATATCTTGGAAGGTGATTTACACTAATGACTGAACACCATATAATATAGCCAGTTTTGAGCTTAGCAAAATATATGTAGGCTTATGTTTTTGCATGGATTTGGCAGGCAACACTGCTGGACTCGACCCAGTTGTGAATCTCAAAGTAACGATCCTGGATGATCCTTCCCCTTTTTTTTTGGTTTCAAATGAGTACATCTATTGCCAAGCTGAATACAATTTTCTCTGAATGATTCCAGGGGTTATCACTTAGCTGTCCACACACAGATACCGTTATTGAAGCAAACGCAAAAATACCATTTGCTCATCGGTTAGCACTTATTTCAGATGAAATATATGAGGTAAGTAAAGAATACCATTAGATTTCCTACTCGAGTTGTTTGATGAACTTCATAGCTCAGTAGATTTTTATTTGGTTGTTTTTAGTCAGCTGTAGAAAGTTGCAACGGAATATACACAAATATTGATCCTGCTAACACAGCATGTGTAGAGGCTATTGCTGCTATAGATGAGGTTTGTGCGTTTTGACATTTTTATTTTACACAGCAGCACTCAAGAAACCTCAAGGGTTACTGACAGCAATGTGATTAAATTACTTTGTTCTGTAGTGTACCCAATTAATAAGTATTCAGAATGTTTTGGATCCAAATTGTGCATTCTTGTCTCCACAAGCACAAGAACTAAAAGCTGGAAGATATCTTAGAGGAAACAACAAAAACAACATCCTTTTATCCCCAAGAACAAGATCTGATCATGACCTTTACTGCCATGTAACAATCTCTTGCTCTGTCTCACTCTATATATCTCTGCATACTCAAGTTATTTGCTAATGTCAGTGTCTAGAAATAACTCCTTTTGTGTGGCAGAATTTTGCTTATTTGCTCAGTCCTATTTGGGGAAACTACAAAAGTGTCCAAGAAGCACTCAATGTGAGAGAGGTAAGTGATTAATTTCACTAGAGGAGGGAATGAAACTTATTGGACTAGATGGAAGATGCATGCTAAGGAGCATCTTATAATTGTCATGTCAAAGCAGGGAACAGTTAGTGAATTCTTTAGGTGCAATATTAGCTTATCCTACACAGTGGATGTGGATTCTGTTATCCCATATCATCAGAATCTAACCAACAAAGGCTTACAACTTCTGGTTTTCAGGTGATTCTCTCATTCTTGCATGTCAATATTCAGCTGTGAACAATGTTAGTAGTATATGAATATCAGTTATAAGTACATACCTCAAATATATGTCTGCAAGACTATAGGAAGTATCATGTCTCAGATACACATGTATGAAGGACTTCTCATACTAACAAATTTTCAATTGGTGCAGTGGTGATCATGACATGGTAATGCCACACAATGGTATTGAAAAATGGATAGGATCTTTGGATTTAACAGTTGACACAGACTGGCGACCATGGTTTTCTGATAGTGGTCAAGTTGCAGGGTAAGTTTGCAAAAATTGTTTGAACACGTTTCATTCCTAATCAATTGTTTTAAACTTGTCTTCAGGAGTAAAGAAGTGACAAGGTTATGTGAAATCAAATTTATCTAGGTACACTGTGAAATATACAAACAGCGGATATCGCTTGACCTATGCAACTCTTAAGGCAAGAGAGTTTCCCATTTAAATTCATTTCTTGCTTTGCTGATCCATGAAAACATGATGTTAAACTCTTCCCATTTCTTTGGCTTGCTGTGTAGGGATCTGGTCATTCTCCAGCAGAGTACAATCGGGAGGATTGTTACACCATGTTCCATAGATGGATTCATTACTATCCTATATAATATTTGATTTGAAGATTGGAAAATCTTGATTTGGTTTAAGTCAAATGTAGCAGATACATTCCACAATGGCACAATGTGGTTCCTGTATTTTGTTTTTTTGAGTTTTAACTTCAGCTGAACAATGAGGTAACAACATTGGAATAACATTCAAGATCAGTAGACTGTCTCGGCAATGTGTTGTTTCCAAATAACGCTTTTCTGACAATTCTTCGCCACTCGGCCTCGAAATCTTACATTCCATTTTTACAACATAGAGAAGTCATTTGTATCCAGGGGATTATAAGATTCCTATCAACCCGTAAATCTTTACAGAAAAAAGCTAACTTCGACGTAGAAGAACAAACATAATAATAATAATACAACTTACAAGACAGAAGTGATTTTACTAAGGGGGAATAAAACGAGTAACCTGTTCACTCGGACAATTGATTAAAATTCATCAGAATTATCAGACGTCGCGGGGATTTCTATCACCTCACCACATGGTTCATAGCTTAATTCTGAGTCATCAAGCAGCAGCAGTATGATCTACAAGAGCATTTCATTAACAAAATGTCAAATCAAACCAAAAAAATGGGAAAAAAAGAACTCTTATGCAGAAATCTCTTGGAGCATCAATAAATTAGCTAAAAAAAAAAGGAATTATTGACCTCGGAAGTGAACTAGCAACTCCTAAACCTGACAGTTTTATGAGCGGCGGCAGCACCAATTGGAAGGTAGTTCAAGAAATTTTCCGAAAAATCGTCGAAATTGGAAGTGTTGTCTGGAATATGGGCGCTGGAAAAGGAAGCAACAAAGCCTACGACTCGCACAGTGGATGCCGACCGCTTCTGGATTTTTCTGGGGGATTTTGAATTGAAGCGGGGGTTTGTTATTTTTGAATGGGCCGATTTTTCTTGGCCCAGGTTAATGTTGGCCTAATTCGTTCTGGATAGGGACTTAAAATTTTTTTTTCTTTGCCATTTTTAAAAATTTTTTAGAGTTTTTTTTTTTTCTTTTCTGAACAAAGGGAAATTTTTGGGAGAATGGGAAAATATTATAATATTCCAATAATGACTTGAACCTTGGCCTATTAATGCACATTATCAGTCCACGGAAGACTGCTAGTGCTAAATTTTTAGAAGTTTGGAACTTCGCTCATAAGGTTAAGTGGCCTCTGCCACTTTAAAGGTTCACCCCTTTCCTCGTGTAACGATTTAATCCGATTTTATGATAATTATTTAAAAAAAAAAAATTAAAGTTTGATTGTGAACCATGTGAGGGGGAATAGTCACCGTAACCCACAAGTAGTGTCTCAAGTAAAAATTAGACTCTAAATTATTGGTTTTAAGTTCGAACTATAAGACTTGAGGCTTGAGACGAGTAGAAGAAAGATGTAGAAAAATAAAAAGTTATTTTTTATTATATAATCATCTTAGATATACTAAAATAGTGATTTTGTTTTTTGTTTTTTGTTTTTTTTGTATTTACTAGTAAGGTATTTCAAATTATGTTGCAGACGCCTCAAGACTAATCATTTCCTAAATGATTTAAACACCCACCTCCCACATCGATTTGGTGCATTTAAAATAATTATTTTTTTTGGGTGTTGAGTTTAAGATTTAAATGTTGGACCTTACTTATTAGACACCATTTGTTTACTAGTAAATTCACCCTTTGAATTAGTGATTTTCTTTCCTAAATTCATGTTTTGAAGGTTTAAACATTTTCTGTTCAATTTAAAATTTTTAAGTTCTAAATTTTTAATTTTTTATACTGAACCCTTTTATATTTAAAAGTTATATTGTATCCTAACTAATTTAGAATTAAATCACATCGGACTCTATAAAAAGAAAAATTCTCCTAATGTTTATTCTCTATTTATAAGATTCAAACTTTATATTTTATTTAAAATGAATCAAGTTTCTTCCACTAAAATCAATAAATCCTTAGTTCTAAGTTTCTAATTATGAATTAGGTATGAAACTTTTTTATTTGAAAAACAATAATTTACTACTAGTGTGTGTGTTTGAGAAGTGGGAATTGGCTTGCATCACTTTCGCCCTGCTTAAAACTCGGCAGTGGATAGGATCTCGTACTAATAGATATTTGGAGTTTTCTTTGAATTTGCATCATCTCAAAAATGGAATGGATTAATTTGATACATCTAAAACTTGTTTTGTTTAGAAAGTAGGTGATCAAAACCTAAAACCAAAAAAAAATGAAGAAGACAAGCTGTAAGAGCAGGTCCGAGGTGCCCAACCTTGGACGGACAACAGTAATTCCTTTACAACCAGAGTAAAGGGTAAATCCAGAGCTTCCCGCTCGAACAGCTACACAGCTGTTACGATAGACATCCTTGCATCTAAATATATCTCAATCTCCCCGTCCCGAAATAACTGCCTTAAGATACACATCAAATCCCGAATATCTTGCTTGGCTCAATCTCATGGTCCTCAAATAACTGCTTGGAGATACACATCGGATCCCGGATATTTTGCTTGGCGTCTTGTTTGGCATGCTGCGTGGATTCTCCATCGGAACATATAAATACCCCTTAAAGGCCACACCAAAAGGTAATTTGAAACCAACCCTAAGCTTTTTGTTCCTCCGTTCTAAAGGTAGCCCCGATTATTGCTGACTTAAGCATCGGAGTGTCTACCCCGATGATTCACCTCGGGGCTTTGCAGGTCAATCCAGAGTGCAGATACGGACTGAAGAAGGACTTCTGGTTTGGTGCAGTTACACAATCTATGTGGAATTCATAATTTTTTTTTCTTTTAATACCATACCCTACTACATATAAAGATGGGAAGCCACACTAGGAAAAGAAAGAAGAGAAAAGGACCATGTTATTGTTGGCCAAGATTGGATTTGGATTAAGATGCCTAAGGTCTTCTGGCAGAGGTATAAGTTCCTTAGGAGTTTTCTGCTAGCTAGGAATGAATAAGATAGCTTGTAGAAACAATGATCCCCCAAAGTTGATACACAGAAGCATAAAGCCTGAATGGGGCAAGTGGAACACCTAGTACTCTCCAAGAGAAGTTCCCTCTTCTGCCTCTCTCTGGTTGGAATTCAAAGCTAAAAGCATGTTCCTAACATTTTTCTCTTTCTTTTCCCTTTTTTTTTTTATCAAAAAGAAGTTAGCCGAGTTGGTGGCCTATTGTCCACTAATTAAAGAATTTTAATTTATGGTTATGATAAGAAATTTAAACTCTCTTGATATATCAAAAATATATTTAATTTTTCATTTTTTTATTTATTTTGAAGCTTTGTTATTATTATTTTTTTATTTATTTTGAAGCTTCGTTATTATTATTATTTTTATATTGGTTGCACAATGGAAAGTAATATTCTCTCATCATTTATTCTCTTATCTCAGCTACTCGCATGCCATATTATTTGAATTTAAGATGTCTTACTTCCAACAAAAAGATATTATTATTAAATTATTTAAGTCGTTGTATGAAATTTCGTTATTTGATATTTATTTTTATATGAATATAATTAACTTAAAATAAGATTAAATCGTTGGTTTCTTCAATGAAAACATGCACGTAC
>BPVZ01000015.1:1550236-1577274 GCA_020521535.1 Rubroshorea leprosula
TATATCTAAAGTGGATAGGAGACACCTGGTTACTGTGTCTAAATATTGCAATTTTTGTTCCTTGTAGGACTCTCCAGACCTGAAGTTCCCACAAGCTGAATTTGCGCCATATAATGACACCAACCACTTGAGCCTTCTCTTGTGAACCGTATCTCAATGGCAAGATGGTAAGCGAAAATCACTCAGATCCAAAGGTTGACACATTATGTGCCAATTGAAGCTTGTAGTCTTCGGGTGCGTTTGGGATTTGATGTGTCATGTTGTGACTGTTTGTCGTGTGTTTAATAATTATTTTCAAGAACTAATATATACGGCGGCACTACTTAAAATAATCAAGTAATATATACATTATGATAATAATGTACACAATGTACATAAAAAGAGAGGAAGCAAAAACAATTACAGGGGACAAAAAGGCATGCTTTCTTCCCTTTCAATCTCGTTTATGTTAAGGGTTTTACAGAATGAAGTAACAATGACAAAAAAATCTTGACTTCTAATCTACTTGATGTTACTTTGATGAAGAAGATATCCGCTGTCCCAACCTCGTTCGTTTCCTTGTTCAATTGTAGACAGTAGAACTCGTAGAAACTCCTCAGCATCGTCTTTCGATGCCAGTTCTAAGTTGGTTTGAAAAAGTGGCATGGTAGGATTATTCCACTGTTTCCTTGTTGCACCACCTTTCTTGGACATGTTCTGGTTCTGTGTCAATATGGCATCCGAGCTGCTTCCAACAATATGTACCACCCCATCATCCAAATCAGTGTGAATAACACTGTGCAAGCTAATTTCTGTTTCTATCACCCACTCCGGATTCACAGCAACACCTCGAAATTCTGGTTTCCCCAAATCCACCAAGCTGGAGCAACTAACTATTAGTACCAGTCTCTCAGTTATGATAACAAATTCACCAGGCTGTTTCAGGGGTTTGCACATGACAAACACCTCTTCCTTGAGCCTCAGGCCATCATCAGCTTCCATCAATACGGACGTGCCAACTGCCTCTTCCCACGAGTAAGGCCTTAGTGGAAGTTCTCCGCTCAGAGTCCTTGGCAACCGGACCCTGTAGCATTGTGATTTCATATTATGTAGGCTACTTCGGTTCCTAATACTTTGTGCAGTTTTTCCAGTCACCTCAAGAATGCTAGCAGCTGGCCTAGCCACTAATCCTGTTACTCCTAATGCTATTCCTGTTTGAAAGAATAGAGAAGAGAGATCAGCATTTGCTTAAATATTGATATCTCATCAGATGAAAACAATGGTGGAAGTAAACTACAAACTTTATTGAATACAACCTGAGAGGATGCCTGGAAGGCCATGTTTCTCAACTTCTTTAATTGGTGATTGAAGAAGACCAGTGAGCCCCTGAAATGACCAAGAGATTGATTGTATTAGGACAGAAATTATGTTTCTACTATTATATTTAACACTTTTTAAAAGGAATTCAGCACCATGTTTCAAGTGATTGCTAGCATATATGTTCTCAATTCCATAAAAATACCCTATTTTCTGGACCTTGAAAGAACCCTAAGTTCTTACTAAAATAAGCACTGTTCTGAATGAAGATTAGCAAATTCAAAATCTACAATCGTGCAAGTGACTATGTGATGATCTACAAAAGCAGCCAAATACCGGCGATGTTCCAGTTAAACAGCAAAACACTCAGAAATGCTGTAAATATATATAAATCTCAAAATTCATCTCTAATCCAGACCCCCAATAAAGGGTAAAGCCGTTTTTTCCAGGCCTAGGTAAAGTTGTTGAACTTGAATTCTCCAGCCCTTACCAAATGACTACATTCATTTTTCTATAATATACTTTATCATACAGTAACTTTGTCATCAAGTCTCATCAAGCGTTACTAATCCATATAGGAACACATTGAGCATTTTGTAGCATCCAAAAACCAGTATTTACATGGAATGAGCTATAAAGCATTGAAATGATATACCTGAAACACTTCATTGATTACGCCTTTACTATGTGAAACTTCACCTTTCTGCTGGTTTTCCATTCTTGCAACAGCTTGATCATCAAATGTAAATGCAACAATACCCTACAAGCAGAAAAGCTGTACAATATCAACAAAAGATGGAGAACTAATTATTCCAACCTTTATCAGATGGAGTGGTACCTTGTGTGCAACTTTACTGAATTGAGTGGCAGCATCACTCAATGCATATACTGTGTTACTCACAAGACTGGTTGTACCCTGTGCCATGCCTGTAATAAGTCCAGTGGGGCTCTGCAAAAACAATATTAAATTTTTATAATTCTATTAACAGGGAAAAGGAAATAGACGAAGCTCTTACAATAATGAAACAAATTATATTAGTATAGAAGTGCACAATTGTATTGATAATTGTGCACCTTTATCAATTGAATCATTTCCTTTTAGATTTCTGAATGAAGATTTTGTAGCTGTGTTTCATTTCATCCAACAGGAAGAATTCTTCTATTTCTATTAATTGTTGTAGAATGCTTTTCTTGAATATCATTCAACAGAATTCTAGTTTGTGTAGTCTTCCACCAACGAGAAACCCAGCGCTTCATATTTTATTAAAAAAGAGGCCAAACTTCAGTTAATAGACAATTTTATTACCTTCATAATGCTCCTCACAGGAACTGATAAGAAATCTTTGATGCCAACACTTACACTCCTAGCAAATCCCATGGGATTTCCTATGACACCAGCGGAACCAAAAACCTGTAGATTACAACATTAAGATTAGGAAAAGATGTCTAATTTAATGGTTAAAAAATATAATTGGAGATGAAAGAAAGCTACAACAGAGCATAATAACAGCAGTCAATACATGGTTAGGAGAATTTTACAAAAAGAGGACATGGTTAACAGCACATGACAATATTTATCAGGAGCACTGTCTAGACAAGATACAGCTTGAAGTGACAACCAGCTAAGAAGTAGGCAGCAAACTTCACAAAGAGGGGAAATAAAGCTAAATTTTGAATCATGAGTTCATACACAAAATCTGACAAAGCAAGCATTCTCAAGTGAACAATGGTCACAGCCATAGAAAAAGAAAAAATTAAAAATGAACAGTGGCCAAATAATAATAAATGATATGACTGAACAATTAGGTCCCACGACTAATCATGGCTAATTAGAAGGATAATTTTTCTAATAGCTTTTAAAAGGATACAAATTTAAAAAACATAAAGGCCAATGTGATATTATTGTGCAGATCTACAGTTGAAGCTGCCCCTCCATTACAATTCAAAGAACAGTGAAATTCCTTAATTGCCTTTCATGGCATGGGAAGGATGGCCTAAATGCTAAGAAATGGAATAAATGCATATGCAGGTACAATTGTTGGGTAAAGTCAGTCAACAATTATGGCATAGGATGTAATTAGATAGAAAAACTTAGTCTTATTGTTAAGGAATACGATAAACCTTTGGCCAATATAATTGTTTGTTCCATTCCATGCACTGTTTAAGTGGCAAGTAGATAGGAAATATGGCTTAAATACAATGGCAAACACAATAATTCAAAGGTCCACAGTGACGAGTGGGTAACAACTTGTGTTTTCCAAAATGACAAGCCACACTGTTGGCATTTTGTTAACCAGAGCTGACTACAGTCTTCCATTTTCCTTGGCTTATTTGATCCTCCTAATTTCAGAGCAAGCACCTAATTACAAGCCACTAATTGGTACCATAATTAAGGGTAACTAATTACAGCTGTCCTGTACTCCTTTGGATTAGAAAATCCATAATAAACCATGTGAGTAATCCAGACAGTACTGAAACTGAGCCAAGAGTGTTTTTTTTTTTTTTTAATCAGAAGTGAGCCAAGCATATTATCTGACATTTACCTTGTATATTTCATGGATAAGTTGCCGAGTGTAGTGTCTGATGAGGATCTCTTGAATGGATTCCCAACTAGCCATCTGATTTGCAATTGTCAATTCTTTGAGATAAATCCGTGCTCCCTCAACATCGGCCAGAGCCATAAGACCTCTCTGCAATTGATGTTTTAACAGAGTAAATAATAGATAAACAGATATAGATTACCATATATATGAAGAGGCCGGAGAAATCATAGATAAACAGATACTAATAATGATGCATCCTAAGCCTATTCACATAGAACAACGCTACTTACATGGATAAGAAATTCTCCAGATGTAAGAACTCCATTCCTTAGCATCCAAGGCGAACTAGAAAAGCTGGAAAAAGAAAACATTGTATTCAAAGAGATGCTAGTAAGTAAAAACTAAAACTAAATATAAGATAGCAACAAAACAATTTTTTATTTTACCTTAGAGTAAATTTTATAGGATCCAAATTCAGTGATTCAACATAGATCTTCCTCTCCCTGCTGGCCAAAAGGTAAATCTTTTGCCAAGGAGCACCTATTGGAACTATTGAAGGTAATGATACATTGCTTCTATCACTTTTACCAAAGACAGGAATGCTGGTTCCCTGCAGCATGTCTCTTGGTTTCACATACTCACTAGGCTGACCATATGCTATACCCACACTGTAGGTAGAATCTGAAAATGGTATCACTTGACTCTGAAAACTTGGAGATAAAGCTTTAAAGAAGTAAAGCAAGCTCAATATCAGTTCCTGCTCAAGCTCAAGGCAAAAATCAGCCACCCTGCAAGCATTTTACAAAATATTTTAAACAATGAAACAACAAAATCAGTTAAAAGATAGATAAATATAAACCTAGAAGCCAATACCTTAAATGCAAATTTTGAAAAGAAACCAATGAAGAATCTTTCTTCCTCCACTTAGCCACATATAGGTAGAACACAGGTTCACAGGAACCATCAGAAGTAATAGCTAAACCTCTATCGTTTTTATATTTTGAGCCAGCATCCTTAATTATCTGGCTAACTTGGTTGGTTCTGCAATCGTTATTAAAGAAAAGGATCACAGGATAAGGGCTTGTTTGCAATTGATTATCTATTTGTAATGAGGAGACTGAAACTGTAAGTGTTTGTTGGTCCACACTCTGAAGCAGGTCAACCTTCATATTCTTTGCACAGGCAAAAAGCAATTCCTATAAAAGGAATAGAAGCTTTATAGATTTTGAAAGTTTCTCAGCATAAGTGATTGAAAACAATTTATGTGACATTTCTAACCTGTGGAAAAGAATTAATCAAGGAGATACCAATGCATGGAATAGATATTGAAAATCTCTCCTTATAATTAACAGATTTCTCTTGATTCTTCTCTTCAATTCGTTTCTCTAGGAAGCTGGTGGCACTTTGATCTCTTATGTCTTTCAGAATATGATAACTTGAATCAATAATGCTGAGAACCTAAAATAAAAGAAACTGATGAGCTACAAAGATAAGAAAAGGCCGACTTAATGCACCAAAGTATGAGAAATGCACCTTCATTGCTCCTTCAGCACATATTGACAAAAGCAATGTCCTTTCAGGCTTCTGTAGGCAAAAATTTGAAATTAAACCAAATAGTTAATGTGAATCAAAAAGGGCAGCCAGTTATCAGCCATGTGGGGCTACATATGGTTCAAAACTTAAGAGGAACCAACAAAATTAAAATGACATGAAACAGTTGATATTCAGTTACAGGGTTACAGCCAGCACATTCAAATCATTTTTCAAGACCACCATTTAAAAGCCCGAACGTCATAATGATAAATTAATGGCAGACTAGAACACCTCAAAGGTTGATTGTAGCTGTACAGGTATGAACTCTTTCAAATCATCCAAAGCATATGATCCCACAATACGCTCCCCAGGTACCTAACATTTTTCAGTGAGGATTGATTAAAAATCAATGAAGAATCATCAACACTCAACGCTGCAAAAATAAAAAACATGTAGGCGTACCTCAACATTGAGACGATGTGGATAACAGGGTTCATCCCATGCATAAGGACAGGAAGTATATGGATGAACAATTGTGTCAAAAAACTCACACCTTTGTTGGTAAATCCTTAGTCTCTACAAAAGAGTAAAGTTAAAGATAACAGGGATCTCAAATGGTCATAAACTAAATTATTGTCTTCTTTTCTAGCATTTACCCAAAATGTAAAACACAGTACTTTAGAACAACCAGAAAATGTACAAGTTTTTTGATAGAGACTAGAAAGCAAATAAAAAAGAAACAAAGGGAATCAAGGAACAATTTCTTTTGAAGAAGAGATTCCATTCCTTAGCCCATAAAAAGATGGACAGAATTGAGTGCCAGAAGGGACAATAAGTTCATATGAGAAAAGGGGGGCAAAGGGCAATATCTGATATTCTGGCAAGACCCAAAAAAAAAACACACACACCTAACAGCATAATAAGAAAAATGCAGTTGCAACAAATTTTATAGTTATTGACAAAGTAGCAAGCTCATGGAAACAGACAGTGGTCCTGCAGTACACAAATTGCAGTCATTGACACTAAACCAACAGATTAGGGAAGAAGAGAGTTGATAAAGAAGTACCAACCTCCTTCGAGAAATTATCAATTCTGTATGGCATATACCCTGTATTATCCTCTGATAAAAGAATCAAGTTTGTTCCACAATTTCCATGAAGGCTTCCAGCAATTTTTTCATCCTTAACAAAAACATCAGCATTCTGCACCTCCACTCGTATCATTTTTATAGCACCAGAAACATAATTCCGTACTTTCACTTGGGTATCACCCAGATGATCTGGCAAGAAGCTGCCAGACCATTGCCATCCAGGTTCATCAAAACGCATGGAAAGCAGCAACCCCCTGCAACAACTTGCAATGGAATGAGTGGAAGATCTTGCTATACACAAGCATGTGAATCAAGGGAAAAATATTGGCCAAAATTTTGTTTTTTAATAAATATCAAAGCAGGAAAATTTTGAGGAATTGATAAACTTGGAAAGTACCAAAACAATCTGTAGCAGTTCAAATATGTTGCCGTTGAGACATTCTTAGGTTTCGCTAGTGTTAAACAAGGAAATATTGGACAAATAAGAAATATATCCTAGGGAACATCAGTTCATCAACGAAAGATGGCAAAGTACCTTGTTGTATCTGTCCAGTGGAGTTGGGAGTGATGCCCCTCACACAAATAAAAGACAGTATCAGTCCCCTTCTGCTTATAAGACAAATCTTTGCTGCATGCATTGCTGATAATGTATCTGCAAATGGTAAAATTACTAACAAGCTAGAGGCAATAATGCAATGATACAGGAATAAACAGTATACACTTTCAGTAAGAACTACAATTTTGTTGCACTGACATGCAGGTCATTACCTAGGTTGGAAAGTAATGGCTCGTGTCCTCCCAGCAAATTGACCAGCAATAGCACTACATGCTACAGATATTATAAATGCACCATTTGATGATGGCTGTGGAACAAGCACATTCATTGAACCACTTGGTGGGACAAGAGGAAATGGTGCTGACCATGAAGAATTTGACATATTCTCGGAGACAAATCCAGGCAAACACCTATTCAAACAAACCAGTATTTCATTTGAAGCAGAAGTAGAATGGGGAGAGTACATGCATGCCTTAACCTTTCTTTGTTCTTTATCTACAAAACCATTATCCTTCAACAACAACTGAGTGCTTGAAGAAGACCTATTCTTCAGACTGCTTAAAGGAACTTCTGAAACCTCTAAATCATGTCCGTCAATTTCTTTGTTGGAAAATTTAGAAGATCCAGATGAAGTCAAGGATTTGCTTAAAAACCCTCCTGAAAGTGGATTACTGATTTTCCTAGTTGAAACAGTGTGAACTTTTGTGAAAGAACATTCAAGTGAATCCTGATCAGATAATAAAAGGCTGAGACCATCTCTTCTGCCTTGAAATTGTTCCTGATCAAATTGATCATAGCAGGAAGGCATGGTGCATGCAATTCCTTTCATTTCACTGGTGCACTCTGAAATAACTAGAGGGAAAGCAGTACAGTTATATAACAGAAAGGGAACAGAGATGAAAAGTTCTCGTGCCCCAGAGAATGCATCCAATGTCCTTTCCACAACCATATAAATTGGACCTAGAAAAATGTAAAACAGTAACTAGTAAGAAAATTAATTCAAATATCTCATTACCAAAAGTAGTCAATCATGCATATAAATTACCATTACACAAATCAGAATCAAAGGCCAGGGTCTCAGACTGAGAGAACTTAGTTCCACTGAACTTAGCCATTGTGCTGAATGTTTCAGCACGTGGAAACTTAACTATCGAAGGTCTAAAACCATGCATACTGAACTCCAGCACCAGGTCATGTGAAGGGTCAACATGATGAAAGAAAGTTACAACCTGAAAAATTAGCATATTAGTCAATAATAATGGCACCAAAAAAAATTTGATCATAAACCAGAACAAAAATCAACCTATCCACCCTACAAATGATGGAAAAATCAGACACAAACCTCTGAAAGTAATGTAGTACGAGGAACACCACCACTTTCAATTTTTAATGAAACAGTCTCTGGAAGATAGTTGTTCACTATTAATGGAGTGCTTAAGGTCACTTGATGAATAAAACGGCTCTTTGACTTGTCCAGATCATTTAAAATTTGATCTGAAATCTGGACAGATTGGTTCAAATTGTTAACATGATGCATTGAACCCTTCTTTGGCCTCACAGCTGTAGGTAAGCAAATACGTTCAAGGGAGAAGCAACAGCGAAATGGATCACTGCTTGGATGAGAAGGATAACATACAAAAGATCTAAGGAATCCAATTTTGCTTTCCTGGGAAAGAACATTGTGCAGGTTATGCCCTTCACTCCACAGGTAAGAATTTCCAAGTGGACGCCACCTCATGCGACCGGATTCAGCCAAATGCAGAGGCAGTGGGAATTCCTGACCAGGGTATATTGGATCTAGAATCTGGATTAACATACACAAAAATGAATATAGTCATAGAAAGGTATAAATGGATATAACCAACACAACAATTTCATTATCCATTGCATGAAGTCATTCTATACATTGATATACCAAAAAATTTCTCTCCTTTTTCTCCTTTCATTATATTAAATTTGATAAAGAGCATCCAACCTAAAACCAAAGGGGCAATAGGTTATATAGGTTGATAGGCCCATATTATTTACAAGTACACTGTACACAGGTTTCCCATTACCTAACCAATGGGGGACTTCCCACTTTACACAGCCCCACTCGCAGGTCCACTATGAGTCTCAGGTCATGTCACGTGGACAACAACAAAGGGCCTAACCATGATAAATAGTATGTAACCTAAAATCAATTGCCAATTAGTAGAGAGATCAATATTATTTATAACTCCATAGGTTTCCCCTTTGAAAAATGTGGAACTTTCCTACTCTAACAAAATTAAAGCTAAAAAAGAAGATTCATAAGTAAGTAAATATCAATAATTGAAGAACCCATTAATAACGACTATTTAAGTGAATTGGAAAGAAATATTGTTGTTCCATGACCTAAAAATAAAAAACAACCATTTTATACATACCTTTGGTGCAATGCCAAATGGAATATCAAACCGTAGTTCTATCGGCATTGAAGTGGCATTAAGTATTATCACCTGAAATCAACAAGTGAACAATCATAAGAAATAAGCATTGGAAGGACAACAATATTGATTGAATTTGTACATACCGTTGAATACAATTGTATTAACTTGCTATACCGCTGGACTGAAACATCAAACACAACAGGGACAACAAAACCAGTATTCGTATTGGCAGTACCCTTTTCTTCCACATTCATATTGTATTTCGAAGCATTAGAAAAATCAACCTCGAAGTAGGTAACTCCAACGAGATCTATTGAAACAGGAGCAGAGGGGACAGGTGATCCATCAAGTTGAATGGTCATTAAATGATGAGCTACCCCATTTGGTTGCTTCTCACCAAGCTTGTCAGAAGAATGAGCAGGCCTATAATGAAAAAGTTGTTCCTCAGGAGTGTCATTAAGATATATTGGAACAGTGGCACCTGGCAGCACAGATTTTCCATCCTTCATTTCTGAGACATCAAACTGATCAGAGTCTACTAGTCCTTGATAAACACGATATATTAGAGGCAAAGATGTAAGATTCTGAAGAACATAGGGAGCATATCTTCCACTAGACATTTTTTCGGTTAACATACAATTCAGCAATCTCTTGTTCTCGTGAACATCTTGTTCCATCAGGCCCCAGGCATCTTTAAACACCTCAACCGTCCTCAAAACAGTCTATAAGGAAAAAAAATTGCTAATCACAATTTTATAATGAGTAATACTTCAAGCTGCAAGTAAAAGGACTCAATAGTATAAATCTAATCATTTCTAATGATCCATTTACCAACTAGATGTTAATCTTGCATCGGTTATAACTCTTAATCAAAAGCCTTGTGGGTTGAGAAGAGTCTTGTGAGCATCCAACACAACCAACCAGCAATAGGTGTAGTGACCCGTATTATATTTATGACCACAGGCCCATTAATTCTTCCATGTGGGATTTTCCCACCTAACAAGTCTAAAGATCTCTATACATACCCATGTCTTCTCCATATGATTAATCAAATTAAATTATAGTATTTGGGTTTAGTGATTCATAAATATAAAGAGATTTTGTTGTGTGCTCTTCGTTAGATAATTCTCTATTTCAATCTTTTTCCCTCTTCTTCTATTTCTAAACAACAACAGCAATTGAAACTATTCAAAGATACATTCCATGTACCCTCAAGAGGTTTTTTTCTATAAGCAAAGCTTCCAACTTAAACAGGATTTGAATCCGAGAATTGCATTTGATAAATCCAGAGAACTATTAATAATCTACATGAGAGACGAAGAAAAGAAGATCTACATCTACAGTACCTCAATAAGGGGCTCTGTAAGGTTGAAGTTCAGCTGTGCTGTTGATGTTAGATCAATATCTGTTAAAAAAGAGCTGTCCAACAAAGCATTCATCTCAAGTTTTCTATTTACACTGATCTGAAACTTCCAAGGCTCAACAAAAGGCTCCCACAAGACCTAAAATCAATATAAGCAATAGAAACTTAGCATATAACTAACAATGAAGAAAAGAAAACTTTTATTTTGATCATGGGGCATGGAAATACCTTGTGACTGTTATTGTAATTCACTTGAAGATCACACAAAACTGTGCTTTCTATGCTGCTTTGAGTCATGTGCGCATCCAAAAGGAAATTCCTCAAAAGGATCTCCAAAAGAGGCCCACTACAACTCCACTGCATAGAAATAAATGAGAAAATTAATGAAGGCAGACAAAACAATAACATGAATTGGTATGATTATAAGAACTGAATCATGTGGTAAAACTTCACCACATAAATGTTCTAATCTCTAGTTTGCCATACACATGCAAACACCAGGTATCAAGGATTGAGATATGTTCAAGTGAACCATTGGATAGTGCTATATTTTAATTATGAGAATGGGGGCACCCAACACTAAAACTCACGACCCTACATCGAAGAGGCTCAAAACACCATATGAGATAACTACTCAACTTAAAATTTTAATTTTATATAGCCAATGTGGGTCAGGCAGTGGAGTGAGCGCAAAAAGAAAACAAGCAAGGAGAAAGTGATAAACCGTTCAGGATTTAGAAGAAAAGGGAGTGCAAGGGAACAAAAAAAATAATAGGAAGAGGAAGAACCAAAACAATAGGCCGGCTCAACTTGTCTCAACAGAATTTGGTCATCGAAACTTCCAAATCAAGAAGCCAAAATAAATAAGTATAATATGTATAGATTCTATTGTCCTAGTATACTCTAATGACGAAAACAAGGAATTAATAATGTCCTATGCCCACAAGAATTAAGTAAATAACACAATCTCAAAGGAAACGCAGAACTTAATGAAACCTAAACAATATAATTGGGTCCCATATTTTCAACAAATGATGAGTGTCACTAAAATCCATGGGCACCCTCTATAAACCGGTGAAGACCCAAGATTTCATTTTAGTCAGTGAACAACCAGGAAAATCTATAGAATAACAATAATTCACTTGAAACCCCAACATACTAGCGTAGAAATTATAGCTTAAGAAGTCAAAATGGGAAATACCCTTCCATCAGAGAGTAGAAGTGAAGCTTTCCTCAACTGGACCCTAAATTTCACATTTCCAAATGTATGCTCAGAAGATCCTGCTCCAGGGAAGTCAAACTGCAGATCATGCCAAAAGAAGAACACTTGATGTGAAAGCCATACATCTAACCGGTCACACTGAACCCCCACATTTACATGGAAAGGCATCCTCTCATTAATACATATCTCAGTCTCCGCATTAATTTGAAATATATGAAAGAAAGGCCAAGAATTGACATGTTTATCCCCACAAATCACAACTGAGCAACTAGTTTTTTCCAGAATACACTTTAACTTTACATCTTTTCCCACCATTAGCAATTCACTATTTCTACTATGTGTTGTCATGGTTAAAAACTTGCAGTATTTCCCTTCAACAACATCAGAGAAAATACTCTGTGGCCTCTCTTCTTGAATTTCAGCTGCCTCGAATAAACTAAGTGCTTCTCCACTAACCCAGATCGGAAACCGAACTGTAATGCCAATATTTTCTGAACTGACAATAACACCTAAAGTTGCCTGATTCACATTGTGTGGTTCATGATGAATTATCACACCAGAATTCTGATCACAAATTTGAGAACCCACATCCAATACATTTTTAAATGGACCAATAGTATTCATAGTTGAACTCTTTGATGATGAATCAATCACTGTAGTTTTGCTCACCCTCAAAGCATAAGAATTAAGTAGGTTGATGATGTCAGTCCAGTCAGAAGAATGCATCCAGATATGAAGAGAAGGGAGATAGACATTGAACTCATTCACACCTTGATCAGATTTTGAGAAAGAAACTTTAAAAACTCGTGGGGCTGAGCAAGTACCAATGCACCGTGCTAGGATAACAGCATTCAGCAAGGAAGATAATGCCAGAGAGTTAAAACTTATATCCAAGCTTGTGGGTATATCATTTACAAGTGATACAGAGCACATAAACTTCATATCAGCCTTAGCAACAGGTTCCAGTAAAAATGAATGATTGCCCAAGCGATGAAACTGTATCAATAATGATTCAATACAACACCTAACTTCTGTAAATATCACGGCAGAATCAGCAGGTGTAACAGCTCCAGTTTCATTCACGGACCTAGTTAACTGGAGAAACTGCAAAACATCTGATGTGAAACTTTTTGATTCATCAATAACTAATGAAAGGTGATTTATAATTTCCAGTAGAGCAGTAAGTCCATCCAAAGAGTAAGAATCTGCCAAAAAGATGGAGAACAGATGACTGAAGTATAAGAGAAATAAACAAAAAGAAACAAATAGAAAATCAGGTTATATCATAATAATCTAAATCCAAAGTAACCACGCAAGACAAGATCTTACCATCAAGATTAAGTTGGCAAGTGCCTATCCTTGACATGATACATGTTGAATTAGAATGGCTACCAGAAAAGGATTCACTTTCACAGGGTATTCTTACCCAAACATCAGCAACAAATGATGAAATTAAGGTAATACTTATTGGTTCAGTACCTGGAACAGGCATTAAAGAACCATATCCATCATCCTTAAACAACAGAAATGAGAGGGACAAATCTCGTCCAAATATATTCAAAGAGTGATTTGTCTTTGCAAATTTATACACTGGAACCATATACTCAGGAGGAATGTCTTGCAACACATTGCTCAAATCACATTCAGGAATGAAACTGCAATAAATCTGATGAAGTTCAATCTTTAAACATTGATGATCATCATCACTTTCCACAGGAAAAATCAATGTTGAGTCCAGAATCTCAAACTTATAAACTATTGCAATCTTAGTTTGGTGGTCCTGGTAATCCTTTTTCACAGGCTGCATACTTGAATTTGAACTCCAATCAGGCAGTGAAAAGTAACCAACTATGATGGCTAAGTATTCCGGTGGCAGAACACAGCACACATGCTGAATTCCAAAACTAATTTCAAGTTGTGAATTCAACGATTCAAAACTTCCTTTTCTAACACGTATGTTTAACACTGGAGAAATGTTTGGTAATGAAGGACCCCACAGAAAGTCTTGGAAACTTTTGGTCCACCAAGATGACGTCAAAATCAACCCCTCAGTGGAAGACACCAGATCCATAGAGTCTTCATAAATGCAAAGAGATGATTTAGAGTTAGGCAATGTAATTATTCCGACAGTACATGATGAATCATGGAAATGAATCCTAACTCCAGAGAGATTGACATCAATAACATACATATCCAAATTCCCTGACAGAAAAGTTGCATCCGAAGCATGCATGGATTTCAGTGGTAGAATAGGGAAGTCTCTAGATCCCTTCTCTCTACTGTGGCTTGGACTGTCAAATTTTCTATTCCTTTGATTGAGTGATTTCCTCCAATCAAGAGTGGAATACCGAAGTGAATTCTCAAGACTGGTAAGGGACCCCGAATTACATATTGTAATGAATGGAAAAAAATCCAAAGAAATACTTGCATAATCAGATGTTCCTTCTTCAGAGAAATTTGAAAAACCAAACCTTTGAAACTCAAACTTGGGCACCATTTTTAGACTATTACCATCTGAATTGGAGTGCCAGGAATTCTCACCAGCAACAAAGCTGCTGATTGATTGTATTCTATCAAAGAACCCCATTAACAAGCCAAACACATACGGGTAGCAGTGGAGGTCAGCATCACTCAAGCACAATTTAAACTTGTGACAAACAGAGTCTATGCATCTGTGAACTTCATAATGTAAAAGAAAACAAGCTTCAGAAGATGCATTTTTGTTACTAAAGTAATCAGTTTGATCACCAAGTCCATCACAGATCTCATGCTGATGTGCAGATCTTGAAGTGTGTAGGTTCCCAGAAGAGCATAAAACATTGCCATCCTCTTCATTGCTTGATTGATAAGCAATAATCTCCAAAGCTTTTGAACAGATCCATAACTCCTCAAATCCTTTAAAAGCATACCTGCAATTTATACAACAGACCAAAGGCTTCACTTTCAAAGGAGAAAGTTAGCTGGAAAAAATTTGAACAGGAGATCACTAGTTAACTGGTTTTCAACAAAGGCTTAAAGTACGCACTCATAGTAACTCTTCTTAAATAGAGAAACTAGCAGCAGATTCCAAACTAATGTGAAGCACTACCCAGAAATTTCCACAAGAAAGTAATCATGAGAAAGACATCTGCATGCATCATCAGAAAATTAAAAGATAACAACATACCTAAGATCAAATTTGTTAAGAGAAATCATGATGGCAGGGCCATTTTCTCCGCCATTTGCAAAGTCAACAAGGATATTGACTGCTTCAAAATTTGTAGTCACGTTGACACCAGAAAGAGGAGTTCTCGGTGGACATGATGTGGAATTAAGTGAATTATGAGCATCCGGCACATTAAGTTCAGAAGCTGAGTTCAGATTATCAAGAAGTGCAATCAAAGCAACAACTGACTCGCATATTAATGGAGAAATGTGCACAAGGAGGGGTGAAATGAAGGCACAAACCTGAAACCAAAACAATTACAGTGAAGGAAAAAGCCAAAGGATAAAGAGCTTCTTAATTTATAAAAGCGCACTCAACTCATTTAATAAAACATTTAAGCAGCATCAGAGGAAATGAGTGTTTGATTATCACTTGCTTAAATCCTAATAGGGATAAATTCACAAAAATACAGTATTGCATATGGCATGGTTTGCCATCCAATATTTAAATTTATAACACTAAACTAAAAATCTTTTTCCATAAGGAACTCTCACAAACACCATTAAAAAAGTTAGCAAGATGACAAATTTCCAAAACACTTTCTAGGCATGTAGAGTAATTTCATTTGCCAAAACCTACATTTGTCCAAGTTTAGCTGTCACACTTTTAAATAAGGGTGTCCAAAATTAGTTGTCACATTTCCATTTTGCAAAGACATTAAATGCTTCTTCCCAATTTTAACCCTATTAAAAGGTTTTTGGGTGGCCTAAAGCTTTTTATTATTAAAAAGACTTTTAAGGAAATTTTGGAAAAGTCCCAATGATAGTGTTTTTAGATTTTTAATAAATTTCTCTGTAATTGTGCCACACAAGTGTGACAAACGAACTTGGATGGAGATAGTAACTTTTTTTAACAGTATTAGTATGCTAATTTTCTTAACCTCAGGGTAGTTAAGAATTACAACCTAAAGCACAACATAACAATGTGAAATTGGGAACAGCTGACAAAGTATTCTGTGGATGTTTTCCAAAAAAAAAAAAAAAGGATTGACAATTGGCAAAAGAAGAGCAAAATAAAATACACCTTTTGCCTAATTTGTCAGTTCCCTTTATGCTATTCAGAAATTATTCCAAGAAACATATTGTGTTGTCTAATATCATAGTGTCAGACTTAACCTACAATACTATTAACATTGACACAGACACCACACAGAGTGTTGAATAGGCAATAGTGAGGAAAATAGCATATGTTTCTTAAAATGTAGAAGGGTTCATGATTAACTGACCTTTCTAATCCTAATTAGTATAGAAGAAAAAAACATAAATATCCAATCATGAAGATCAGATACAACCCTACTTCACAACAGAGAAAAGCTTCCACCTAAATAAACTTCTTCTTAATTTTCAATTTAGATTATGTTCTGGTACCCTCATTGACAATAAATCAACAATAACCTCAAGTTACTGCGGTTGATTAACAAGAAAATAAAGAATATACACAGGAAATTCAGATGCAGACTTTCTCCATTAACAGAAGAATAAGAAGGAAAATGAGAGTACATTTCAATATTTTTAATTAAAATGAAATTTGCATATTGCCTTGCCACAATAAACTCAAAGTTTAAGTTTGATTACCTCCAACTGCTTAAGAATCTGTTCATTAGGAATAATACAAGATGACAAAGTAACGGAAGAGCAAAACTTCTCTAGAACAGAAATTTCTGAATGATAATGAGCCATGACCACCTTCATCTGGACATAACATAAGCTACTGTTATCAAAAGGTCAATAAAGAAAAATGGATAAAGAATATTCACCAAGAAGATTGTGCACCTGAAAATCAGCTATTTTGATCTCAAAGTGGTTATAGAGATCTTGAAGCTGAAAACTTATTAACAGAGAGGGACAAACAGAATCCAGTAAGAGCTTCAAATTATCTGATTGTTCACCAGTACTGGAGCAAAGAGAATCCAGGTCAGGTTTGGATGTTAAAATAAGTGATCCTAATTCCAAAACCTGCAAAAGAACAGTAGATAGTACTTTCTAAAATTCACATCAAAAAGTAGTGAGCTCAAACTCAAATTAACTCAAACCAGTAGCATGGTAACTTTTCAAGGATATTTGCAAATGAACCAAAAAATCCATGATCCCAACTAACAACTAAACAGAACTATATAATGCCAAATTTTATTAAAAATGGTGGAGGGGGCAAAAGATTCTTGCAAAATGGAACATAAATATATTAGTAGTTAAGGAACACCAAAAGTCAATCTAACATGATGCCCAATTAAGTTATAAATCAATGAAATTACCATGTTATATTGTTCTGAAACTGTATTTGTCAGAGGGACATCCAGGATAACATTGATGATGCTAACATTGCATACCACTTTCTTATGATTTGATAGAATGAATCTGCAAAATATAAATAGAATGAAAATTAGCAGGCATCCACAATCTGTTTAATTCATAGAGAAAAATTGACAAGAATCCTGTACTAAAAGAACTTACTCTGCTTTTGCTAATAATCGGGAGCTATCATCCTCAAATCCATTTAATGAAGACAGGACCTGCACTAGGAAGAATACTTAGTACTATTAACTCACACCAGTGAGAATACTGTGCCTTGTAACATGGAAAGATATTCTAAACAACTTCATGCTAGTAACAAAATTTCTGTATGCATGTTATGGAACCTTTCATCATTGTATGGCAGTCCAAAAATATCTCTACAACTGACAGCCTAATATCACTTGCAACGGCTTCCCAGGAGATGAAAGGAGAGAGGAAAGAGAATTTTTCTTTTGTTCTGCATTTTGTCAATTGAAAGCATTGATCAATTTTATTTTCTTTTTATTATATTTTAAATTCAAACAACCTAAAAATGACATATCTGCTAAAACTTAAAAGGAATTAGTCCATGACAAAACTAACCAAAGAACTTCTTTGGTTGGACTTTCCAAGCTTGAGGACCAGATTGCCATTCAACAAATAACATACCATTTTTTGAGAAAATTTCGGGGACCTATTATTCAGTAATTTGTGAGTTATTCATGGAAAGTTCTACATATGAAAACCATAATAGAATATACAAGTAGATAACTCAGAAGTACAAAAAGGTGAACATATCCATAAAAAATATAACCAAATCTTCAAAGGCACACCAGTAGGCCATATAATCAAAATCACAGGAAAAACTGACACAGCAACTGAATGAAACAGAGTTAGTGTAATAAATGTTACCCTCTCAGGCTGAAATTCAAAGGATTTAAGAATATTAAAAAATTCCATTAAATCCAGAAAAAATGCTGTTTCATAAGCAACTTCAAGTGACCGAAGCATGACCTGAATACAAGTAAAGAAACTGTAAATGGAACATTTCACCAAAATCATTATTGCCCAAAAAAGGTTTATATCAAAATAAAAATCTTTTCAGCCAGGATATTCAAAAGAAAATCATGAAATGGGCACAAAAAATGAAGTTACCGACAACTTGACATCTTGCTTTGGAGATAAGTCCATTTGGACTCTATATAAAGGCTCAGTCTCCCTGACATTTTTATCCATGCATGACTGCAATCAACAGATAACTGAATATGAGGATTAGAACAAAGAAGAATCATTAAAAAACCTCATATAACTTTTACACTACTTGCAGTTACAAATGTGATTTCAAATATGGTTCTCTTCAAGCAAGTATCAAGCTTAATGGCTATTCAAATTGGGAGACAACAACAGATGTTGCTTATAAGCTGAAGGTTACTAGCACTAAATGGCCATGGACATTTTTAACTGAAAGAGTCATATCAACATAACCTAGTATATCATGGGATGAACTGGACCTATGCCAAGGGCCTTAGGGAAAAAGGCAAAGAAGCACCATAACAGAGGTGAAGAAACATTATGACATAAAAATTTACTTTTTGACACTTATGTAAAACATCAAACCAGGGTAGGAATACAAACCCCTGCCATTAATAGGATGACTTTGTTGTTTAAGGGATAGATTATCTCTCCAGACTTATGAAAAACAATCAGGGTTGTCAATTGATCCTGTAGCTTGCATTCAATAACAACTCCATGAAAACACAACTTAGCAATTTCACAACAGGAATTCCTACAAAACAGAATCGTTAGAGTCATTTAATTATGAATATTCTTCATCAGAACAATAATGTCACTTATGCACAAACATGAATGACATAAACACAAACAACAGAACATGTTGCAAAAATTGTCTGGATAGGCATCTACTTGTTATGATCAATGCAAACAGCTATCAACCTTACATTCACGGTTTACACTATTGTCACCTTTTAATTATTTCCAGCAAAAGAAACTTAAATTAGAACTTTATTAGTTCCTTAACTTACGCTAGCACCGATTGAGTATAATAATGAAATAGTTCTTTAATTGTCAATGATTCATTGATTTGGAATTGGCTTGCAAGAAATCCCTTGACCAAAATATTCTGCCTCATTCACCATACATAAATATAAAATTCTATGACAAAAAGAAAGAAAACTACAAAATCCTTTATTTCATAGAACCTCAGAACCTCACATAAAACATTAGACTATCCGCTAATATTATCACTCCATGCTACTACATTTCAGAACAAGTGCAATGAACAATAAAGATACATTCTAATAAAAAAAAATTTTCAACCATCTAATTTTCACCCTGAATGAGTTTAAAAAATAGTTTTCATACCGCACTGTTAAAGACAATTCATCAATGCCAAACTCAATTGCACATGTATACATCTTCCCATTTTCATCAGCATCTGCTCCAGAAAAAGCAGGTAGATGGAACTTTGCTGCATCATATATATCCTGCACAGAGGAACAGTAATGAGTCATCTAACCAGAAAGTGCATTCAACAAAAAAAAACTGCTGGAAAACCAACTACCTGCACATCTTCATCAGAGACAATACCAGAGAAGTGACTAGAATCATCTGTACCACCAGCACCAAGCATTCCACGTGACAACCAGTTTAACCATCCACTCAACTTGCCATCTGGATGGTCATCTTTCCTGGACTTCTCAAAAGATATATTTTCTGTTGAAGAGTGAGCTAAAAGTTCCTGCAAGAACACAACATAAACAAACAGAAAGTCAAAATAAAAGTTAACCACCCTTGCATGAAACATATAAACTCATTAACAGTAATAAATTATAAAACTCAGTAAAGAGATACTTCCAGAAAGAAAGAGACAAGTAGAAGGGTAAGGGAATCACCAGAAATTGTTCAACCTAAAAGCTAACATTGATAGGTTAGGATGTAAGAAGTTTTAGTTTCTCATACAGCTCTCATTTGCAAGCCCATGCACCGTGCAATTAGACGAACCACAGGCCTACAACATACTTTACTGAGATTTACTTTAATTATAAGGAGACTCATAGGATTTAGTAAGTAAAGAATATTCATCACTGGAACAAGTATCTTTTATACAAAAACAAGAATCGCTCCACATAAAATCTTAAGCTCATTGGTGACAATTGAGGAATAGCTTTAATGTGTACAGAAATAAATATGACAATAGTATGTTAATGTAATTTAGAAGTCACAGATGTGAAACATTCATACCTGCAGTTCGTGTTCCGCAGCAGACCTATAACATAAGATATCATCAATATCAGATTCTTTCTCCATTTGATCCAATTCCCGAAGGATAGATTCATCAATTGGCTGATAATTGCAAATTCAAAAATTAAACAAGTAAACACAGGGTTAGAAACTACCAACATTTAATCCACAGAAATAAACAAACAATTAAAAAAAAAAAGATACAGAGAAATTGTGCATTCATAATTCAAATTATTTGAGTAAACTCAAAGATGACTTTGATGGATTGATTGATTCTACAAGGCTACCAAGTATCTAGCCCTAACAATTCTTTACCTATAAAGAGGCCTAATAAATGAATGGTGATCTAGCTTTGATATAAAAGCCACCAACACAAACTATATAGGAAAAACATAAGGATCACAAATATGAACCATAAAGATTATAAAATATCTTTGACACAAATGGAAGAATTGAAGCAAATCTAAAAGAACACATAACTGTGATTATGCTGTAAGCAAAAAGCATCTTTGAAAGCTAAAAAGAAAACGATTGTTTACCAGGTCACGCCGAAGAAGCCCTAACTTACTCTTGTACAAACTAACATACTTCCGGCGATTACTCCTACAAGAACAAAACGAGGTTTAGCTTCATAAGCTCAAGCATTAGAGGAAGAGGGAAAAAAGTACACATCTTTATTACATACAATTTATCTTATAATACAGGGTTGATCTTATGAGAAAAAATCTCATAATGCATTGATGTACATAAAAGTGTATAAAATCATGTTTACGTATTTTCTTTAGGTAACATGTCAGGAACAAAAGTTCCTCATGTATTGTAAATAAATGAACTTCCACAGGTGCTTGCAATGGGGAGTCAAAGCAGGTGCTCCTCAAAGCAGGTGCTCCTGCTAGTAGCACCAGATCAGTCTTATTTAGGGAGCATTCATTTCCAGTGCCCCAAATTGGACCTGCTAGTGTTGTGCCCATTAGAGCACCAAAATAGGTGCTCCTGGGGGAAGAACCAGCCTGGTTGCCCTCTCTTTGAGCACCAAATCCAGTGCGACAAAGGAGAGATTTTCACATTAACTTTTCTAATTCAATATCAATTTAAAATAATTTAATTACAACTTAATTAATATTTTAACTAGCACCTTTTTTTAACATCAGGAAAAGTGCACTTCTATTAAGTCTAACAGGGATTTAGGGGAAAGTTGAACTTGGATGAAAGGATCTGACCAGGCATAGGTAGGGAGAAAAAGGACAAAATTGGATATTTTAAAACTTAAAGGACAAATTAACATTCATGAAGAGTACGGTGACATACTGTGGGATTGTTCCTTCATAAACTGTTAATGCTTGCCACTTCATAAACCTAGTTCCTTGATATCCCCAAAAATTGAAGACAAATTTATTTAAAAAGAGATTTGGATTTTTTATGTGAAATGGAAAAAAGAAGAAAGCCTGAATAATAAACCATTCATGGCAACAAGTTTACCTGTTTTAACATCACCTAATTCTGTTTAAAGTTGAGAACTTAAAGTAAAGTATGCATTCAAACAATAAGTTGAGTAACTACAACATTTTGTTTTTATCAATAACATAAAAGGCTGAATTTTATACAGGCACAGCAGTTTTGGGCTCCATGCCTTAGTACAAAATGAATATGTTCAGATATGCAGGCAAAGCAAGAATCAATATCTAATTAATTTGTGCATGCAGATGTATAACAATGTCAGCAAACAAAAAATATCTGGACTTACAATCGCTGGCCAAGGTATCTCCATGAACTTTTCTTTAATTTCTTATGGACATCTGATATGATAGATTCTTGGGCATAACACCACCACAATCTTTGCCAACCATCTCCTTTTCTTGATAAAAGAGAAGAAAAAGGACGATATCGTCCATACCTGCACCATTCAGTGACATTATGTTAAATCTTTAACAAAATTTTAAGCTCCAAATTCAATAAAGACCTGGAAGCCATAACTGAATCTTTCACCCAAACAGTGCTGGATGTTACATTTATTTCAAAAACAAAGGTGGACATTAAGACATCAACATGATGCACATTTTATTAAACTTCAAACACTCTTATACAAGTAACACAAGTATGTCATGAAGTCCAATAAAATATAGAAGAAAATGAGGAAAGCTCAGCTTTACATGCATCTTATCTTCAACCTTTTCTTCCAAAATAAAAGAAGAATCTTTTTTGACAAAGATAACTTTTTTTTCTCATGCAACATAAAAAGGTCAACTCAACTAACAATGCCTTAACTCTAGACAAACTAATAATAAGTAAATCAATAGAACAGCTTTGAGAATTATCCATATTTTCTAACACAGCATTCGACACCATTTTCCTTCAAAAGAACTTAGCACATTGTTTTATCATAGAGAGCAGTATATGATGTCCAACTTCCTTAGCCTGCAAGCAGCCAGAAAATTCAAACTGACATCACAATTTTTTATCAAGATCAACCCCAACCCTTGATCAAATAGGACCTACGCTTATCCTTAAAGTTCATTTAAAATTTAAAAGAAGAAAGAACCCCAAAAAAAAAAAAAAAAAAAAAAAAAACACAACAACAACAACAAAATGTTTAAGTTGACCAATTTATATCATACAAGCTTGATGATAGTTCAAGAAATGCAGATAAAGGAAAATTTTGACCAATTTCAAGCTCTATGTTTCAACATCACTAAAATCAGTATCAACTCCTAAAAATAGCATCATATTTCTCTCACATAATAATTATCTAAATCAGGTGTTCAGCATATTCTATCGCAAACTACCAAAAAGATTATTTATTGAACCAGAAAACAAAAACCAAAAACAAATAAGACTTGTGCAGTAGAAACAAATTTTGATCCAATGTTTTAGGAGATTTTGAAATTGTAAATACACCGGGTATGCCCAGGTTAAAGATTTAAATACTATTTATGGGAATGGAAAACTTGACTTTTCCGAAAATAGACTTGTGGAGATATTTTGAAATTAAGACAGTAGTCACCCAATGAAATTGATAAACAAGTTACACAATATTTACCAATAATAATAGTAAAATGGGACATAAGAGTTCAATTCACATCGTAATGTTCCATCAAAAGAAAAAGCATATCCAAATGCAACAAACGAACTGAAAAGAGAAAATGATGCCACATCAAAGTTAGAGCAATCATACTAAATGTACATCACAAAGATATAATAATGACTGCAGTTACCTCTCCCTCAACTGACTTGTGCTTAAGTAGTCCAATAGGATCAAGATTTGCCGCAAATGTACTTCACTCAAAGACATAACCTTGGAAAATTTACAAGCACAAGTTATAAGCCAGCCAAGTAAATTCAAACTATAAATCTGGGTATATTAGATTAGTGCTGCCTAAAAATAAAGGAGGATAAAAATGGCCAACCAAACTGTTTAACTTGGCACTGATAGAATACTGGGGCAAATCATTACTGAGCTTGTCTGATCTGTTGACCTACAAGACAAAAACATCATTTGAATAAATTTCAATTTAGAAGAAAATGGGAGAAAGAAAACAAATTTAAAAACTTTAAAATTAGCACAATCTATTGGTGTCCAACCCAACTATACCACATTACCAACTCTCAAGCATTAGTTCCAAGCATTAACTTTTAAATAAATTAAAATTTATACTTCCATATACATATATAAAAAATAAAGGACTAGTTTGTTAAATTAAAGCACACAGATAAATAGGTTCTTTCTGCATTAAGATAATGCATTTTTAGGCAACAAGATATATGTTATTAGGCATAAGGCATATAACCATAATCAAATTTTTTTATGAACATAACTGTAATCAACTTAGATCCTTAAATGCTCTATAACCAAACATCTTCTATATTTCTTTAATGTACTCCATTTCTCCACCTTAAAACAACCAAAATGTCAATACTTAGCAAGAGAGAATACGGAGAACTGGAATTATCACAACAATAATGATCTGTCTTAGAATGATCAAAAGTAAAAAGAAGAAGATGAAAGAATAAGAACTCAAATGAAATTTGCAAATGAAATAAATCCTATGGATGAGAATGAAAAGGCTCTAATAGAACTGGCATACCAAAAGTGAAATTGATACATTAAATGGCTCCAACAAATTTTCAAATTTATCACCAACATATCTTGAATTGCACCACAGTACAAATTCCTCAGTGTTCTCCAAGCTCCTGAAATTGACAGCCCCACCGGTGGAGCTACAATAAATTTCTAAAGCTTCAATCTCTATAGTTTTGCTTACTTGGCCCCTGACATGATTCCAGGAAATAAAGTTACTAGTCATTTGAAGTTATAGCAAGTATACAGGAAGTCAAAAAACAAAAAAAAAAAAAAACTCAATTCAGATTTTTCTTTATTGGTGGCTATCTGCATTTAGATTAACTTCATAAACACAGATGCTTCAGCAACAAGGGGAATAAGCACTAAAAAACCTCAACATGCAATTCAGTATATAAATAATAGAATGAACTTCAAGACTACTACAAGGACCTGAGGAATTACCCAATTGGGTTCGCCTTTGATATAATCAAGCTAGAAAACCTTAAACCAAATAACATTTGCTCCTGCAAAAAATTTAAGAAAATACAGATTTAGGATACCAATTCAAATTATGCATAAAAAGGGAAACTTAATGAGTCAAAAAAATTCTTAAAATACATTATATGAACTATTAACAGCACAATATAATGGAAAGATTGAGATTGCTTCGTGTAATATGCTCATAAAGTATTCAAATACATGATAACACTAGATATGATAGTACTATATATGGATTTCCTCAAAATAATATATTCATGAAACATTCAACATCTATTCAACTAATGCCAACACATGGTCTCACCTGCTTACTTTCTTCGGGAATTCACCTTGGTAATTTTAATTGTTATTTACTTTGCTGAAATGCCACTTACTGACAACAATTCTTTTCCATGAAAGGTGCATAAGTATTAGATAGTAAATTTGCAAAGACAAAAACTACTTGAGGAGATCAGCAAACATGGACTAGATTTGTCTTTCAAATGCAGTTTTGTGAAAACATAAATTCTGAGAATAATGAAAAATATTAATCTTTTCCCTGGCATCACCAAAGTGAGCAAAACTATGTCTAATATTCCTGATAGCAAAAATGAACATAACATGTGTAAAAGAACCAAGCAATAAACCATACAATTTGAGTAATAAATGCAAACAAAATGAAACTAGAACTAAAGAACTTAAATAGTAATGTGTTTATTGAAAATACATTCAAAATTTCAAACAAAGCAGACAAGTAGGAACTAGGAACTACACAAAATGAAACGAGAGAGAGAGAGACTAAGAAAGGTCGTCATAAACAAAATTGAACTTCAAAATACACAAGGACAAGTGTGAGAGAACAAACAAAGAGCATAAAGAGAAATAAACTTACTGAATCAGATTGCATGTTACTGTACACAACATGGAAATTTTTAATGGATACTTGAATATTCTCAAGAACCTGGAAGTATCAAAAAATAAGAAATAAAATTACTAGAACATTTTTATAAAGTCCCAAAATGATAAATGATCACATTTGAAACAGATATATGTAAATTCAATGGAGAGGTAAAAGCAGGTCCAATAACCCCTCAATTAGAACTATCTAAAAATATTACAATAAAAGCCAAAAATAAAAAATGCCAAAAGGATCACCTTTGTAGTAACATATGGAATAAATGACCACCCTCCTTTATTACCTGCAGTACCATCAAACATCCAAAACAAAAGGCAGAAGAGTAATTACATCATTATGTGTATCAAGGAAAGAACTTCTATATTAACTACAATGAACAGGCAGCAAAACAGCAATAGACAGTTTGATATCTCAGTAACACTGACTACGATGAGAGTGAGCCATGTTTCCAGATACCATAGCAATAACTATATTCAAAACAAAACAATCTGAAATTCGAGAATCAAAAGACCTATCTCAGCAAGAAAATTTTTTATAAATGCCTAGGAAAACCCTTTATGGAGTTCAAAAATTTCCAGATTTCATAACGTCTAGTAGACCAGGGCCACCAGAAAAGATTATTCAAAGTCTCATGCCAATTGCATCATATACTCGAAAGCCAATTTAACCAAGAAAAAAAAATAGTCTCCACAGCTTAAATTCTTTAGTTGAGAAGATAACTCACATGATACACGCCTAGATAATTTTGCAAGCTCTGCTGCAGCGAGTTTAGCCTTCTTGCCAGCAAGCTCTCGACTTTCAACGGCTTCCTTACTCCACTGAACACAAATTCAAGAAA
>BPVZ01000015.1:1578626-1593909 GCA_020521535.1 Rubroshorea leprosula
GCCACGAAACCGTTAGGTTTAGGCTAATTTCCTCAGGTCGAACAGTTAAAGCCTTAAAGGGCTGGAAAGTGGTGTGAATAGTTAAAGGGCTAATTCCCTTGCCTTTTTTTAGTTGGGGGCTAAAAGCCTTACATTTTATGAGTTGAGAGGCAGCAGCTAAATATCTATGAACCGAAGCCAACCGACCTTCGCGAACTTTTTTTTTATGTTACCATTATGGGGTTTTTTATCGGCTAAATGTCCATTTTGGTCCTCAAAGTCTGAGGAATATATGAATTTAGTCCTTAATAATCAAATCATAATGATTTAATGCTTAAAGTTTTCGCTTACCGACATTGGTTGTTGCCTGTTGGGTCGTGTTGGCTTTATATCGAAATTACGGTCATACCCTTGTTAGATCCGTAATGTAATCTTGGGCTTGGGCTGCACTAGTGAACCAAGTCTGGCCTTCACCTTTATTTGTCGTATTGGGCTTCTTTTTAACATAAGGCCCTATATGTCAACGAGCCGATGATGGGACATCAATACAATACCCTACAATACTCTGGTTTTAGGCTGGCACTAAAACCATCGAAAGGCCCAAAGCTGCGTAATTTTTTTTCTCTTTTTCAATTGTGTTGGATTTTTTTTTTTAAGGAACAAATTTTTATTGTTGAAAAACGCCATTGGTTTTTTGTCATGGATGAGGTAGGCTAATGAAAAAGATCTCAAGTCAAACTTATAAGGAATGTCGTAAAAAGTGTGCTTAAGCACTAGATGATGCTCAGCCGCCTCGTCTAAGTCCTAGATGTTTCTTTCGTTTTATTTTTTTATTAAATTTAAACATTTTGAAAAAAAATAAAAATAAAAATAAAAACTAAAATGCCAAAACGGTGCCCATGTGCAAGATGACCTAACACAACCATCATGTAACACTTTCTACAAGACTACTTATAAATTATAATTCAAATTATATCTTTATTCAAATCACATAATTATATTAAAACATACAAGCAACGTAAGTTTTGTTTTAGTGAATAAGGGATCATTTTGGATAACATGAATTTTTTTTAAGTTTTGGCATGACATGATATGTTTTAAACCTTTATATGTATGTTTTTTATTATCAAATTTTAAACTTTAAAGTAAATGTATATAGTTAGTTTTTTGTCTCATATGATCAACTAAATTACAAGAAGCATGTGCAAATGAAAAAATGAGCGTTTTTTTGTAAAGATATAACTTAATCTCATAAGATACAACACAATTTTAAAGAATACATTAATAAATTAAAATTTAATTAATTATAAACCTTATATTGGGTTCATCATCAAATGTAACAAAAATTTGATAATATCACACCCTAATAATTAACTTGCATGTAAAGAATGATAATATAATAGTGTAATTTTCATTTTCTTTTGTGGGTGGAACTCGAAAGTAAAGAACTAATTAGCAGCTTAGCATGGTGAGTATATATATGATCCCAAAAGAGGCATTTCCGCCACCACTCCAATCGTCGTTGTCATGATCCTCCAACGACCAATTAAATGTCATTCATTTGCATATCTCTTGAATACGACAAGTCAACCATTGACGTCTCAAGCGGAACTAACCATGTGGATGCCACAGCCACGCCCAGCATAGCACTCTCAGGGGCCTAGCTCATGGCCATTGAACCCACCGTGGTCCACCCTGCTTGATCATACATCGGCCGATTCAATTGATCCCCACCACCACACGTAACCACTTCACCACCCGATTCAATTTTTTTGCCTATATAATTCAGAGGCATCTTTTGGTACTTTTTCCTCCAAGGCATCTGATACAATAGCCATCCAAAAAAAGGGGACAACCATGCAAGTAGATAGGTGATAGCCGAAGGGAATAAGGTGAGAAAGAGCGGGACCATTGTGTTATGCCCCTGCTCTTTCACTCAGTCTCTTCATCATCTCTTAACTCTTTATGGAAGGGAAGACCACAACTGGAAATGCAAAGAAGCCTGTTAGTCATCAGGCTAGCACATGCAGATGTGCTTTTTTTTATCTCAGTGATCTTAACGGTATAAGAACAAGAAACAACTCAATCTCCTAAAGAATTTAGTTTGATTCACATCCTATTCTTCAAATTTGTGGATGCTATATAATATTAAATATAAAAGCTCTGGTCTAAACAAAATGACAGAAAAAAATAGATAGAAGGGAAGTAACTGAACGAAAGATGAAGCATTTTGTTCCATTTTCTGCAAGTAACCATGGTAAAGGACAATCTAATATTGAAACAAGCACATAGCTGGTTTGGCAGACTGTGTTTGAAGTACAAATGCCAAATTCCACATTCTCTCAACCAAAATGGCACCAGCAAATCTTGACCACAAAAACTAGTTCACAGGAAGTGTCTGTCCCCTTTTCCATGACGTCTATCAGCAAACCAAGGTTTTTGCTTGGATGAATGATATCACGGTTAATATATATATTGGCTCAAAAAGTAAGTGGAACTACCATCTAATTATGGTCTTTAAATAAATATTTTCTTAACTTTATTATGCAGTTCAATGGGTCGTGTGTCTCAACAAAGAAGGTAAAAAATCATTCGTTCTGAAAATCGAATTTCCAGTTGCTAATAATTCTTAATTTAATTATTAATTATTACTTTTGTCAAAAATAAATAAATAAATAAATATTTTCCATCAATCCTGCAAAAAGCGCACTTAGGTGCTAGACTGCTAGGCAATGGTCGGGCATAAAGCATTAATATTGGAAAAAAGAATAATGTCTTTTTTTCTCTGCTTTAGATTTAGCAAGGGTTTTTCCGGCACACTGTAAACAGTGCGCAGCTTGGGGCTCGCAAGTTTTCGTAGTTTCAAACACTGGAATGATGACTTCTTAAAAAAGTTTATGGAAGCACGAGGACTTCTTTTTAAGTTCAGTAAAATTAAATTTGATCTATGATTGTTTAATTTCATCTCAATTTAATCCCTAGCATTTTTTCTTACCTAATTGGGTAACTTCGAAGTTATAACCTTTAAAATTGCTTATCTAATTCTCATTTTAATATATCACTTCATGGCTATAATAACGAATTTGATTTATTTCACAAAATGGATATGTTGTTAATGGGCAATTAATAATAATATACATGATATTTTTTCTTCAATTATTAATTAAAAAATTCATTTAGATGTATTTGTACATTTTAATAATAAAAATCAATCTGCATTTCTTTTAATTTTCCATCGTTTTTTTTCTTGTACACTTTGTGCCAAAACTTGGTTTGAGTTGGATATGAATATAATTAAAAAGGATTTAATTCTTAGTTAATGTAATTAAATATTCTTTATAATACACTCAATCCAATACATGTACTTAATTAAATAAGCTAAGGACAAATAAGTCCACGGTCTTGCAGAAACAGCATTTGGTCCAACCATCCAAGACTACACTGAGAACCCATTAAGGTGGAGGATTATGTCATGAAATAAACCAAAAATCAAACCTTCCTTGTGTACGTAAAGTTTTTGCTTTGTTACACATAATGTGCAAACTAAAACAAAGATCAAAACCCCACTATACTTTTATAATTCCAAATTGACCAAAACAAATCCGCACCTATGGCACACGCGCATTAACTTTCTATTGTATAAAAAAGGTACAAGAACAATAGCTTATATAATTCAATTTAATTATGCAAAATATGAGAAATTTAGCCCTAAAGATTATACAAAAATCATATCTTATACGAGGGCTTATATAATTCAATTTAATTATACAAAATATGAGAAATTTAGCCCTAAAGATTATACAAAAATCATATCTTATACGAGGGCTCATATAATTCAATTTAATTATGCAAGTTGAAATACCTTTCTCCTAAAGAAGTCAAGTGCTACAAGTAACTAACTTGAGGGCGGTAGTGCGATTATTATATGGTATATTCTTATAAATGTGTAAAAATGTCTAGGTTCAAATGAACATTAAAAAACAGCAGAACCATGTGTTAAACCTACGAACTAACTCTAAATTGACCATTGAGTCTTTAAATTTTAATGGATGCATATAAGTCTCTAAACTCCATGATTTAAGTAATTTAACCTTTAATTCTTTAATTACCATAAGAATAAGGGTTAAATTGCTATAAGAATAAGGACTAAATTGTTGAGATCATGGAGTCTAAGGGTTTATATACACCAATTAAAGTTTGGAGGCTCAATAGTAAATATAAAGTTAATTAGAGGCTTAACATATGATTTTGCCTTAAAAGACATACGTCAAGGTTATAAAATAATTATTTTCTATCTAAGGTACTTGATGGGATACATTTTATATGCTTTAATATATTATTTTCATCTTAGTTTTGTTATTATTTAAATATATAAAATATGATTTTTTAATAGATTTTATATAATTTTTATTTTTTATGTAGAAAAGACTTTGAATACATAATATTATAAGTTTTTGGGATTAATTAAATATCTTTTGAAAGTTGAGAGATTGAATTGTGAGAAGAAAGTTTCTTTTAGAGATCTATAAGAATGAATCCAAAGTTATGGGATCAAAGTACTATTGTATAAAAGATGGAGGACTAGATCTACTATTTCATCATTAAAGAAATTGCAAAACGGCTCAGAATCCCGACACGGGTTTAGTACTTTAGCGTCGACACATACTTAGGGTGGCGGCACTGTGCGTTAAGCTTTTGGAAAGCAGGCTGAGCGTGAAATAAACAAAGTGCCAACCCTTACATTCAGCTATCGACACCATGCACCGTTTTAATTTAAAAAAAAAAAATATTATTATGGTTTTATTATGATTATTTTTTAAAATATTCTTAAATTGTATAAATATTTATTCAAAACCAATCATAGTGGCTTTTCGGGAGACAAAGAAAGAGATGATTAAGAGGAACTTAATATTAAAATAATATTAAGATTTAGAGATTTTATATTTTAAATAAATTTTATTTAATTTTAAATTTTATTTTATGATATTTTATATGTTTATATTCATTATAAAAAATTAATTTTATTTTCTTTAATTATAAATAATTGAATCATTTAAAATATAATGTAAACTAATCAATTTGATATAAAAATGTTATAATTTTTATATTTTTAAGGCTTATTAATTGTATATATTATTGTTTTTAAATGTTTTTTAATAATTAACTACTATTAAAATTTATTTAAAGAGTAAAATTAAAATTTAGAAGAGATTTTATGTGAAAACTTCTAATAATGAATAACATAAATAAAATAAAAATAAAAAATGAACTAAAGTGATTTGTGTAACATTAATGAAATATAAACTTGATTTTTTATGTAAACTAAAAAATTTTATAAAATATAATGTATTTTTATCTATTTAAACTTATATAATAAATTAATAAGTTAAAATAGATTTAATATAATTAAAGAAAATATATAAAATAGAATAAAAAATATTGTTGCCACATAAATAATAAAGATTTTGAAATATATTAATCTAAATTTTATATTAATTAATTATGATGAAATTAAATACTTTAAATTTTCAACTTTTGGTATCATTTAAAGTCAGTTTAATTTTTTTTATTAATTTAGTTAAGTAATTCATTCAAATTAATTTCAATTATTTAAATGAAATTAAAATTAATTTATTTATTTTTAATACTAATTAGTCTACCATATGTATAAGATGGTATTTTATTTTATTATTATATTATTTAAATTGACTAACTCATAAGTGCTATTCCTCTATTCTACGATAGTAATATCTTATATTGCTGTTATAATGTTAAACATGAACTATTAGATGAAAAGAAGACCTCAATATTAGTAACTCATTTCATATAATAATTAATGTTATCTAATTTAAAATGTACAATACTTTTTTTAATAATATTTTTTTATCAAAATTAAGAATTTACAAATAATTTAAATTTTATTTAGTATGATTATAATTTTTTATTTTAATTTTTAAAATTCAAACAATTTAGAACTAAAATTAGCAACTTATTAAATACAAAATTTTAAAATAAATAGTCAAAATAACAAACTTAATTAATTTAGAAAATTATTTAATTTTATTTTAAAATTTATAAATTTTTAAAAACTAAAATATAAAACTTAAAATTAAAATCATACTAAATGAAACCTTAGTATTTTTTTATATTATTATTTTAAAAATATTTTTTCTTATCTAATCTTTAAAAAAATATTATTTTTATTAACCTAAAAAAAGTAAGGGTGTTGCTATTGAAATAATTTTTTGTCTTATTTTTTTATATAATTTTCACATATCATTAAATAAGTGAATGAATTTAATATCACGAGTCTCATGTGAATTAAAAGAATCAATAATTCGTGAAATTATACCAAAAAATAAAATAAAATGATTGTTCAAATAGTATTTTCCAAAAATAATTTAAAGAAATACATTTTTGTGAGAAAGATAATGATAAGGTTAGCAAAAAAGTTAATTTCCTCCTTTGGTATAAATTTGTGCCACGAACTCCTCCACTAGCCCAAACACGAAACGATCTACACGTCAAAACTTCATCGATTCCCCGTGTGTGGAACATGAATCGATCAATTTTTACGCAGCTAATGCAAAATTTTCCGATAACACTGTCAACGTCAGTTCAGCCCGAATTTCTCGTGATCTTTCTTCTCTTAATCCGTGCAGAAGGTTACGATTTCGGTTACCTTCGTCGCCTTTCCATCTACCTTGTCAATTTCTTCTTATCTTCAAGTTGTGTTAAAAAACCAATTATTTTTCATTCATGTAGACTCTGGAATTGTTCACGTCGATTGATCCTTCTTCCCGTGGGGAAAGAGAGGAATCAGTCGTCGTCTTCGATTGTTTCTGGTGGCGATGGAGGATAGCAACCGCAGAAAGGAGGTGAGGTTCGAGGATGGAGAGTACGAGATTGAGGAATTGGGAGAGCACATCAAATCGTCTAGAGCGAGCAGATTCGATGTATTGGAAAACGTATTTGGCATCGGTACCGGAGCGCGGAGGAAGTTCAGTCGCGAAACGCTCATCAACGGCATCAGAGATCTATCCAAAGGCTTCGTCATTCATCCTGATAACAGGTTCCAAATCTCTTCCCTCTTTTTAATTTCATCAATTACAGGTGAGAAACGAATGCCCACCGTTTCCCGCCAAGTGTTCGTAAATTGGATTGATTTGCTACGTCAGCACTAAGGGATTTTGACTTTTTTTTGGAGATTGAATGGCTTTGTTTGGTTGGATTGACTAGGATGGATTTTTTTAAGCTTTTCTTTTCCACTAGTGCATAATCACATTTTAAGATAAGGTCCACAATTTGGCCCTATCTGATTAAGAAAATAATGATCACAGCTGGATGGTACTTCATTTCTAATTATAAAATCTTCTAGACTATTATAATAGAAGTTCAAATTTGTGCGGTTCTCTTCACTTTCTTTTCTTCTAAACCACTTTAGCATATAAAAATATAATAATAATAATAATAATAAACAGACTATTATTTGCTATTTAAAAACCTTTTAAATTTTTTTATAATTAAGTGATGTAAAATTTTCTTTTTGTATTTAGTATACATTTTAAGGAGAGGATTGTGGTGGAAAAATTATTTTATTTATTCATTGACTTATTACATTTACACATATATATATCTTTTATTTTTAGGTACCTTTAGTTAAAAAACTATTTTATTATATGTGAAAATATGTTAATAATCTTGTAAGAAAATTTTTTTAAAAAGTTTAAGGAAACAAGTTTCACGTTCTAACCAAATACCCCTTAGCATGAGCATCAAAAGGGAAAATGTGTTACATACAAAAAAAAAAAAAGGAAAATGTGTTAATTAATATCTTATAGCCAAATACAGGTGGTACCGGGCATGGACCACGTTCATACAAATATGGGCACTGTACTCCTCCTGCTTCACTCCGTTTGAGTTTGGCTTCTTCCGGGGATTGCCGGAAAATCTTTTTGCACTAGATATTGCAGGACAGATAGCTTTCCTTCTAGACATCGTTTTGCAGTTTTTTCTAGCTTACCGAGACAGCCAGACATATCGAATGGTCTACAACCGCAACCAAATTGCACTCCGGTCAGTTGCTTTTTTTCTTCCCTACCGTGCCGAATGTCATACATAAATTTTATGTTTTACATTTTGCAAACTTATTGATTGTTAGTCTATGCATGCTAGAACATTTGGTACCGCACATATACTTTATATGTCGTATACTCAAAAAAATGGATCCCCGTGCATCCTAAGTTTTTCATTTTAATTTACATTTTCTGTACTTGGATCTTGCTCTGGTCGTACATATAAACAGCATGCTAGTTTTTTTCTCTTTCACGTTATTGCAGGTACTTGAAATCTAATTTTATCCTTGATTTGCTTGCTTGTCTGCCTTGGGACGTGATCTACAAGGTATGTCTTTTCCAATCCTTTTTATTGCTTGTTATGCTCAAATTTATTGTTGTGGCATTTCCTATAACCATTTTTATTTTATTCTTTTCAAACAGGCTTCAGGGAGAAAAGAAGAAGTGAGGTTTCTTCTATGGATTAGGTTATACCGGGTTCGCAAAGTCACTGATTTTTTCCAGAAGATGGAGAAGGATATACGGATCAATTACCTTTTTACCCGGATCATAAAACTTATTTGTGTTGAAGTATATTGCACACATACAGCAGCTTGCATCTTTTACTATTTGGCTACCACTCTGCCCCGTGAAAAGGAGGGGTACACGTGGATTGGAAGTTTAAAGCTGGGTGATTTCAGTTATTCACACTTCAGAGAGATTGATATCTGGAAGCGTTACACAACTTCCATGTATTTTGCCATTGTCACCATGGCTACAGTTGGTAAGTTACCTGTTATTTAAGGTTTTATATTGTCTCTGAAAGAGATCATTATCGTTGACGTGATTTGTTTGTTGGGACACTTTGTTTCCTTATATTAAAGTCATTTGTTCAGTTTGCTTGATGTTCTTCAACAGAAGATAGTCTTTGGCATTCTCTAATTAGTCTCTAGTTTTCTGTAATCTCTGTTCTTTTATCTGGAAAAAGAAAGATGCTAACAATCCGTTCTATGATGGTTATACAATATCCAGTGTCAGTTCAGTGTTTCGCTGATTGCCTTATGAGTTATGATTCTGCTGATTATACCGCAGGTTATGGAGATATACATGCTGTCAATATGAGGGAAATGATATTCATAATGATTTATGTCTCCTTTGACATGATTCTTGGGGCATATTTGATTGGTAACATGACAGCATTAATTGTAAAAGGGTCCAAGACAGAAAAATTCAGGGATAAAATGACAGATGTTACGAAGTATATGAACAGAAATAGACTTGGAAGGGATATACGTAATCAGATCAAAGGTCACTTGTGCTTGCAGTATGAAAGTAGCTACACTGAAACTGCAGTCCTTCAGGATCTCCCCATCTCCATTCGAGCTAAGGTAACTTAGAAATAGTAGCTTATCACCCCCATCTTTTTAAGGACAATCTCTACAATATAGAATGGTGCTGTGCCATGATATGTATCAACATATTTTTAGTCAGAGAAGACCACCAAGGGATTAGTGAGATTCTTTATATCAACTAAGAAATCATTGATAGAAGTTGACTGAATCAGTGCCAATAAAATATAATGTTAGTTCCTGAAGTATCATATTAATTCACGGATCTATAGCACTTCTTAATTTTTTTTTCCTGATTATGGATATACTAGTTGAACCATATACCAAGTTACCATAAAATTCTTTTCTTTTTGTTTTTAAACAAAGATATTGTTCTTTTCTTTTGAGCACCAAGAGAAAAAATATTGCTCTTCCAATATGTTGATAGATTGATACTTTTCCTCTAATACTTGCATTTTTGTGTCTTTAACAGATAGCTCAAACATTGTATATGTCATATATTGAGAAGGTTTCTCTTTTTAAGGGATGCTCATCAGAATTTATCAGTCAGATTGTAAGTCAGATTTCTGCTCTGTGATATCTAAGTCACTGGTAATGTAAAATATCATGAGAAAAATGAGGTTCAGAAGGCTGTTGTTTTGGTAATACAAGCTTCACTCATATAGGATCACGGTTGTTATGTGCTTGGATTTGCACCCATCTATTTTTGTTTTGTGTTCCATTGAGAAGTTAGGTTTGCTGTGATATAGCCTGTCTCTACCTAATTACAGGGCATTGTCATGCTGTGGACTCTAGAAAGTGTGTGTTTCTCTTCACACATTAAACCTATCTACATTTTTCTGTCATTTTTTATCTCTTGATTTTGCAGTATTTATTGTATCAATTGGATTTTGACAATGACACCAGTGCTGTGCCACATCATGGCAAAGGGTGTTTCACAGGCTGATATTAACCTCATATTTGATAATTGTGCTTTGTACACATGACAACTTTGTGATACCACAGAAATGTTGAATCAAATTCGTCTCTTCACTATTTGAAAAAGAGAGAACCAAAAAGAATAAGGAGCAACTAAAGAGAAGAATATTGTGTTGATATGTATTAGTTCTCTTGATCTTACAGGTGATTGGAGTCCATGAAGAATTCTTCCTCCCAGGAGAAGTAATAATGGAACAGGGAAATGTGGTGGATCAACTCTATTTTGTCTGTCATGGTGTGCTGGTATGATTCCATATCCCTTTTCTTTTTCTTTTTCCTTTTCCTTTTTTTTTTTTTTTAATGTTCAATGACACTTTTAATCACATGCTTTGTTTCTTTGTCTCCCTACTTGTAATTTTTCTTAGACATATCTTATGTAATTTAATGAATGGCATCTTTTAGCACTGCAACCTCTTGGTCTAAAGGTGATAGTTTTTGTCCACTTGATCCTTAAATGTAACCTAGCTCACCTGGCTTGCAAACATTTTCAATGTCAGGGAAAGTTCTACATATATTTCACAACATCCTTGGCAATTTCTCAGAAGATCATCAGCGGCATTTGGTTGTGAATTCATTTCTTAATATGTTGTTAGTGTCCTTAGAATATGGCTCCTAGACTCATACAAAAGGTTAATCTTAATTTCTAGATATCTTTGATTTATTGAGGATCAGCCAAAATTACCTGTGAACAGGAAGAGGTTGCTATAGGGGAAGACGGATTAGAAGAGACAATTTCACTTCTGCAACCTGAAAGCTCATTTGGAGAGATCTCTATATTGTGCAACATTCCTCAACCCTATACAGTTCGGGTTTGTGAACTATGCAGGCTTTTGCGATTGGATAAGCAATCATTTTCAAATATTCTCGAGATTTATTTCAGTGATGGGAGGAAAATATTGAATAACCTTTTAGAGGTAACTTTGCTATGTCTATATCTTTAACGCTTGCTTAAAAAGAAAATATCTTTAGTGCTTTATACTTGCAAAGTGTGTACACAGTTTCTATACCTTTATTTTGTTCATGAGATGCTGGGGAGAAGTGCATAAGTATCATTGCAGTCAGGGTATGAGTTGCTTGAGCTGAGAATCATTTCAATGTAAACTAGACAAATTTTGATTATTGCATTTCTAATTCGCATGTGCTTTATTCAAATTTACAGGGAAAAGAATCAGATTTTCGAGTTAAGCAACTAGCAACAGACATTGAATTTCATATCTGTAAGCAAGAAGCTGAACTTGCTTTGAGGGTGAATTGTGCAGCATACAATGGAGACCTCCATCAGCTAAAAGCTTTGATTGGAGCTGGGGCTGATCCAAACAAGACAGATTATGATGGAAGATCACCCTTGGTAAGTTGCCATGCCTCTACAAATTTTTCTATTTTGGTTTTTCAATTTATCTGTGCATTCTTTATTCACGGATATTTTGAAAGATTAAAATTCCTGTTCTACCCGTGGTAACACTTATTTAAATGGGCCCTAAGATTGAATTTACAATAAAGCAACAAATATAATTTAGAAAAATGCACTTTGGATTGGGAAAGACTTATATCTAATTGAGTCTTTGTTTTCAATAGCATCTTGCAGCATCAAGAGGATTTGAAGACATTGCACTTTTCCTTATTAAGAAAGGTGTAGACATCAACGTTAAAGGTATTTCTTTTTTTTTTTCCCCTTTTTTAAATATGTTAGTATTACTCTTTGTGGCTGATTAAACTTTAGTCTTTCTATCTGCTCACAACCTCACTAGATTTAATTTTTGGATTTTAGATAAATTTGGGAACACACCCTTACTGGAAGCCATAAAAAATGGGCAGGATCACATTGCTTCTTTGCTAGTTGAGGAAGGGGCCTCGTTGAACATAGAAAATGCTGGGAGTTTCTTGTGTGCGGCTGTGGCAAGGGGTGATTCAGACTTTCTTAAAAGGGTTTTGTCAAATGGCATTGATCCAAACTCCAGAGATTATGACCATCGAACTCCGCTTCATGTTGCTGCATCTGAAGGATTATGTCTGATGGCAAAGCCATTGATAGAGGCAGGTGCAAGTGTTCTTACCAAGGACAGGTACAGCTAAAATAAGTCAATTTCATAGTTGTGTCAAGGCCATCATGAGTAAGATTTGCTTTCAACATCAAATCAAATGGCATTTCTATTTTCCCTATTGTTTTCATGTTCTTTTGTCATCAGCCTTCAAGTTTTTAATATTCTTATGTTCTATATGCAGGTGGGGAAACACTCCTCTTGATGAAGGCCGGATGTGTGGGAACAAAACTTTGATCAAACTACTTGAAAATGCCAAATCAATTCAGTTATCAGAATTTGCCCACCATTCTCGTGAATTTACAGGTATTGCTGCAAGATTGGAGTTAGTAATTTGGCTATTGAACAACTTTGTTTCTGCCAAGTGGTTTGGAAAAGTGAACAAATAAAATGTAAACCACACTTTGATCAAGAACAAACCACATTGAAGCTCTAGGTCTATGCAGTTTCCACAATTCATTAAGACCTAATGGTAGAGTTATTCTTCTGATTTGCAGATAAAATGTATGTAAAGAAATGCACCGTATTCCCTTTCCACCCCTGGGATGCTATAGATCACAGAAAAACTGGAATCGTGTTATGGATCCCCAATACCATTGAAGAGCTCATTAAGGTTGCTGCTGATCAATTAAATTTTCCAAGTGGTTCTTGTATATTGTCAGAAGATGCAGGTAAAATTCTAGATATAGATATGATTAATGATGGACAAAAGCTTTATTTGATCAGTGAAGAACACTAGACGTTTCATTCTGTCATATATTCATTCTGATAAAGCAACATTAATGTTACTACCAAGGATAGCCTTTGCTTTCCAATATCCCTTCCTAACTATTTCAAGGTTTGAATTCAATATTTCCAATTTAGAGTTTTAAATTCTTAACCAGCTGAAACACCTCTTTGAGGTGCAAAATCTGACTTATTATTTGATTGGCTTGAATGATTCAAATAGTTTATGGATTTAGTTGACAAAAAGAAGTTTGAGGACTCAATTGATTGTCTAGAGAGAGTAGAGAAGCAAAAGGCTAAAGGCCCGTTTCTATAACACATAAAACCCGGCCCACTTTAAATATTAATCCTGGTTCCTGGCCCAAATTCCAAACGATAGCGCAAGTCATACCGATACTGTACCGAACCGAAGGCCAGAAAAAGTGAAAAACTCATTCTCAAGTCCCACATACTTTTTGCCCCTCCTGAGGCGGCAAGCCTCTCCACCACCAGAAGACGGCGGCGACTCTTAACTCCGTACACAGGCAGCATCATGGCGAAGCAGTGGAGCATTGTCGCCAAAACCAAGAAGAACAATAAGAAATTAGGTCCCGATGCTATTGCCATGAAGCTCAAAGCTTCAAAAACTAACCCCTTGGAGATCATCTGGTCCCGCCGCAATTTCGACATCCTCAGCAAAAAGCGCAAGGGCAAATAGCGACGCCGTATTGTCCTTGCCATCTGAAAAGCATATCAGACATTCTCAATTCCATCTAATTCTCAATTCATCGTAAAATGAACCTCTGTGTATGTATTGATTACGTTTGGTGTTATTGTTGATGGTTGGCTGGGGCAAAGGGAAGAAGAGAATGAGGAGAGCGTATTTGGGAACAGAATGAAATGCTCGAGATCTTGATCCCCTTCCGGAGACTGATGATTTTGAGGATGAAATGTTGTCTGATGATGATGGTTGAAAACAGAGCTGAAACTGAGAGTAAGTCCTGACTCAAATAAAAATTTCTTGAGAGTGGCTCCCTGTTAATGATGCTAGCTGCTGATTTGTTAATTCTTTTACTTTCTTTTTTTTTATTGAGATTTTAGTAGTATGTTGATCTGAGAATTGTGTATCTTTGTAATTGTATTGCCAGTTTCTGTTATTGATGTGTGAAATGGCAATGATTTTGATTGACATCTTTTTTTGTCCACTGAGTTTTCTTGTTGCTCCATATTCTCTGATATTTGTTTTTGGTGAATTGTGGTGGAAATGCTTTCTTCTTGACTTTTAAGGTGTGAAATCAAATTGGATAACTCTCCTGTGTTTGTTGTGAACTTAACTCCTATCAAGTTATGAGCTATGTCACTTTTACTCTCTTTTCCACTCTGGAGCGGTGCCAATGGTATCAGCTTCTTCTTTGCAGCTGCAGGGAAGTCAGCCATATTAAAATCACTTGATTCTATGGATGCTAAAAATCCATCAGAAGTGGGGTTAGTAGGAGGAGAAGAAAGCATCAGCCTATTCCATTTCCCCTAGTGTTTTTAGTAATGCACCCACATATACTCATTTGTTATGGGATATGAAATCATACCTGGGACCTCATTTTGATTGATGACTTCCCTGCTGCAGAAGAAACACAAGAGCAAGGAAGGAATAATGGCGTGAGTTCTTTTAAAGAGTAAATATTTTAAGGTGAAGAACTCCAAATCTATTGTACTTGTTGAAAAGTTAATTATATTTCCCTTTTAATGTATTTGCTTCCTGATTTTTTTTTTTTTGCTTCTTTTTTTATCTCTATTTTACACATTTCCTACAGGCACAAAAGGCTACAGATAAAGAAGAAAACTGAACATTTGATGGAAGAACTGGGCATAAGTTTCTCATCTTTGGTTCAGTCTAGGATTCTAGTATCCTTGACGAAACTTAAAAGATGAGTGCCTTGAGAACTCTCATGAACAAATGTGTCCCTAGTAAGCAACTGAAGAAGGATAATTTACCTGTTGCTCGTACTCAGAATGTAGAAACTTCTAAGCTGGTAAAATATTTTGACAATTCTAGACAAGAATATTTAAAGTTTCAATTCCTGGTAATATTATTTATTACAGTATGATTTTTTCTCCAGGGTATTTACTTGTATATTAAACTCAATGTGCTGGTAGCTGAAGTATATCCTCCGTCAACAAC
>BPVZ01000015.1:1602922-1615800 GCA_020521535.1 Rubroshorea leprosula
TACAAATGAATAAAATAAATAAATAAAATCTGCCCCTTTTTATTTATTTATTTTAAGAACACTATTCTGTGTTAATAGAAAGGTGACATATACATCAATGAAGCAGTTATTTTAAAAAGAAAAAAATTTGATTTTTTAAAATAAAATTTAAATTTTAAGTTTTTTGAATAAAAAATAAATATTAAAAGAGATTTTTTATAGATGGGATGTGATTTGATTTCTAATAAATTGAATTTAACTCCCAATAAAAGAATTATTTTTAATATGTGAAATAGTTTTATTTTAATAAAAAATAATAATGATATAATAAATATATTTTTTATAATTAATTTTTATTAAAAATATAAATATAAATATTAATTTAATTAATTAATTAATTAAAATTATCTATATATTAGTAATATAAAAAATATAACAATTTTTATAAATTTTTAATATAAATTAATTAATGTTTTAGATAAACAAACCCTATAATAATCATAAAAATGCAGAGCGAGTTTACTCTACCTATCTATGTTTTAATTATCGGGGAACAAAAATTCTTATTATAATAGTTGAAGCAACCTTGGAGATGATGAAAGATTCACATGTACAGCCTATGTGACAGCTTTGATTACCAGATTCCTGCCGCATTGTCCCCACATTAGCACATGTTCCTCTCCATCTCCAAAAGCTGAAAGCCCTGAAACCTTTTGTTGCTTCTGCACTTTCTCCGGCGAACTCACGATGGCCAAAACTACTTATCACCTTTTCGTCACTTTTATCGCCTTCTCTGTAACCCTTCTCTGCGCCACGTCTCAGGGGACCGCTGCTGACGATGGCGCCGTCATGCAACTTCTCAAGAAAGCTCTCGACCCACCTGGGTGGTCCGACTCTGATCCCTGCAAATGGGCCCATGTAGTCTGCTCCGACGATGGCCGAATCACGCGGATCCAACTTGGTCGCCAGAACCTGCAAGGTACACTCCCGACAGATCTCCAGAAACTGACGGAGCTTGAGCGGTTGGAGCTACAATGGAACAACGTTTCAGGTCCGGTCCCTAGCTTAAAAGAGTTAAGCTCATTACAGGTGGTTATGCTAAGTAACAATCAGTTTAGTTCTTTCCCTGCTGATTTCTTCTCGGGTTTATCTTCTCTTCAATCTTTGGAGATCGATAACAACCCTTTTGCTTCCTGGGAAATCCCTCAGAGTTTGAGAAATGCTTCTGCTTTGCAGAATTTCTCAGCTAACTCAGCTAATATTTCTGGGAAAATTCCTGATTTCCTCGGACCGGATGAGTTTCCTGCTCTTACCCTTTTGCATTTAGCTTTCAATAATCTAGAAGGGGTTTTACCCACCACTTTTTCCGGCTCACAGATCCAGTCTTTCTGGATCAACGGCCAGAAAGGTGATACTCAGCTCACTGGCAGCATTGATGTTATTCAGAACATGACAATGTTGAAAGAGGTCTGGTTACACTCCAATAGGTTCACTGGTCCTTTACCGGACTTCTTGGGTTTGAGTGATTTGCAGAGTCTGAGTTTAAGGGATAATAAGTTTACTGGCCCTGTTCCTGTTTCTTTGGTGAACCTTAGGTCATTACAGGTTGTGAATTTGACAAATAATTTGCTTCAAGGTCCAATGCCTGAGTTTGAGAAATCAGTTTCTGTAGATATGGTTAAGGACTCCAATAGTTTTTGCCTCCCAACTCCTGGTGATTGTGATTCTAAGGTGAATAATTTGCTTTCCATTGTGAAGCTGATGGATTATCCACAAAGGCTTGCAGAAAATTGGAAAGGGAATGATCCCTGTGCAGATTGGGCTGGGATTACATGTAGCAATGGGGGAATCATTGTTGTTAATTTTCAGAAGATGGGCCTTACAGGGACAATCTCTCCAGACTTTGCATCTCTTAAGTCACTGCAGCGACTGGTCCTTGCTGATAATAATCTCACTGGTCCCATTCCTGAGGAGCTTACCACTCTAGTTGACCTTAAAGTACTTGATGTATCAAACAATCAGCTGTATGGGAAAATTCCAGCTTTTAAGAGCAATGTGATTGTAAACACTAATGGTAATCCGGACATAGGAAAGGAGAAAAGTGATTCTACATCCAAGGGTTCCTCACCTGGAGGTCCCACCGGAAGTCCAGGATCGGCAACTAATGGTGGCAAAAAGTCTTCAGCTTTGGTTGGAATAGTACTTATTTCTGTGTTGGGGGGTTTGGGTTTGAGTGCCTTGATTGGTCTGTTGGGTTTCTGTCTCTACAGAAAGAAACAGAAGCCGTTTAGCAGAGTGCAAAGCCCAAATGCAATGGTGATTCACCCTCGCTATTCGGGATCTGGTAATGAGAGTGTGAAGATCACAGTTGCTGGCTCGAGTGTAAGTGTTGGTGCACCGAGTGATACTCATACTGTTCCTAGCAGTGAGGCTGGTGACATACAAATGGTAGAAGCAGGGAACATGGTGATCTCTATCCAAGTTCTAAGAAATGTGACGAACAATTTCAGTGAAAAAAATATTTTGGGACAAGGGGGCTTTGGAGTTGTATACAAAGGTGAATTGCATGACGGTACGCAGATTGCTGTGAAGAGAATGGAATCTGGGCTTATAAGTGACAAAGGGTTAGCAGAGTTTAAATCTGAGATTGCAGTGTTGACCAAGGTTCGACACAGGCATCTTGTTGCCCTTCTTGGGTATTGCTTGGATGGGAATGAGAAGCTTCTTGTGTATGAATATATGCCCCAAGGTACTCTTAGCAGGCATCTCTTTGACTGGGCAGAAGAAGGATTGAAACCCCTGGATTGGACAAAAAGATTGACCATTGCCTTGGATGTGGCAAGGGGTGTTGAGTATCTTCATGGTTTGGCCCATCAGAGCTTTATACATAGAGACTTGAAGCCTTCAAACATTCTACTAGGAGATGACATGAGGGCTAAGGTGGCAGATTTTGGTCTTGTGCGTCTTGCTCCCGAGGGTAAAGGCTCAATTGAAACTAGAATTGCTGGAACATTTGGCTACCTCGCGCCAGAATATGCAGGTACTTCTGGTCTTAAGGCATCTTTTTGTTTAGTCATTTTGCTATTTAAATTCATACTGTAAATCTAGCATGCAAGGAACCAGTACAAGCAGTCATTTTGCAGGATCTTTTCATCTATAGTCTAAGTAGTCTAGTTGATGCTGATTCTGCTATGCAATATGTAGTTAACCAAGATCAAGCAGCTGCTCTCTTTGACATTTTTTCTTCAAACAATCAATCTCTGACGTTGAATTCATATATTTGTCCGGCATTCTGCAGTCACAGGCCGAGTAACAACTAAAGTTGATGTATTCAGCTTTGGTGTGATACTGATGGAGCTAATCACCAGCAGGAAAGCACTAGACGAGAGCCAACCTGAAGAAAGCATGCACCTAGTGACATGGTTTAGAAGAATGTACATCAACAAGGTCCTGTTCCAGAAAGCCATTGACCCCGCTATTGACCTTAATGAGGAAACACTTGCAAGCATTAGCACAGTTGCTGAGTTGGCCGGTCATTGCTGTGCAAGGGAGCCTTATCAAAGACCTGACATGGGCCATGTCGTAAATGTGATTTCCTCTCTGTTGGAGCGCTGGAAACCTACCGACCAGAGCTCTGAAGACATATACGGCATTGATCTTGAAATGTCATTGCCACAGGCACTGAAGAAATGGCAAGCCTATGAAGGAAGAAGCAATATGGAGTCAGCTTCTTCTTCACAACTACCCAGCTTAGATAATACTCAGACAAGCATCCCAACACGTCCTTATGGGTTTGCCGAGTCCTTCACATCCGCAGACGGAAGATGAGAAATGCTTGTAAATTAACCACGTGTAGTATATTTTCTTATTAGCAAACTTGATGCCTTCCGTTTAAATGAATGGTCGTCCTTAATGGGTATTACCGGGCTTCATTTATTAACTTGCGATCACATGGGCCCGCGTTCTGCTTGATAAATCTCCATTTCTTCCTCTTGAAGAACATGATCTTTCTTGCTCTCAAGTAACTGTAGAAGAGTCAACTACAGGTAAAACGCATAGAACATGAATATGATCTCCATTTTCTTCAAACCACTTATTTACCAAGTTAATCTAACGCTGAATCCAAACAATAGTTAACAGATTTTTGGAGCATCATTTATCTATAATAACTGCTCTATAATCCTAAAACCAATTGTCTACTACTCCCATTCAAAACAAAAATATAGTAGTGAAGGCCATTGCCCCTGCAAAATCCAATTCCCATATGAATTGGTAAAATACCGGCCATCATGCTTGTTGCTCATTTGCTATCAGTGAAATCCGCATCAATAACATCTCCATCAGGTCCCTTGCTCCCCGAATCTGAAGACCCAGCATCAGGCCCAGAAGCTGGTCCAGCACCACCAGCTGCACCTGGTTGGTTGTAAAGGGACTGACCAAGCTGCATCACTTCCTGGTTAAGGGCAGCCATGGCATCCTTCATGGCTTGTGTTGAGCCCCCTGAGATAGCATCTTTGAGCTCTTGAAGTTTTCCCTCAACTTTCTCTTTCACTGGACCAGGAACCTTGTCCCCTAGCTCTTTTAGCTGCTTTTCTGTCTGGTACACAACAGAATCAGCCTGATTCTTTGTGTCAATGGCATCTCTTTTTTGCTTGTCCTCCTCAGCAAACCTTTCTGCTTCCTTCACCATTCTCTCAACCTACACAATGTCCAATCCATACATAGTTACCAGACCCTACTAGCAAAAAAAATTTGAAACAAAAATGTAATTGTTTCTAAAGCAGAAATTCCTAGCATTCATTACTCCTGATAATGCTACGGTGCAACAGTTTTCGCCATCATTTATCACTAACAATGCCAAAAGAATCCTTAAACCATGAACAACTAATTGAATACACACCTCATCACTTGGCAAGGTACTAGCCCCAGTAATTGTGATGTCCTGCTTCTTCCCAGTGCCTTTATCGACAGCAGTTACTGAAAGAATGCCGTTTGCATCGATGTCAAACTTGACTTCAATTTGGGGAACACCACGGGGAGCTGGAGGGATGCCATCCAACCGGAAACTGCCAAGAGATTTGTTGTCCCTAACAAACTCTCTCTCACCTTGGAGTACATTAATCTCAACACTTGTCTGTCCATCAGCAGCTGTTGAGAATACCTCAGATTTGGATGTGGGCAATGTAGTATTCCTGGGAATAATTTTGGTCATTACACCACCAAGAGTTTCCAGACCAAGCGAGAGTGGAGTCACGTCCAACAGCACAATGTCACTAACATCCCCAGATAAAACACCAGCCTGCAATTAAATGTAGGCACCAGAATACACAAAAGAATAACAATCAGCATTATATGACTGCTGAAGCTAAGCTCACAGGTATCTACCCAACATTGCACATTCAAATGTACATATCTTCAAAGAGCAAGACCAAACCTGAACAGCAGCTCCAAGAGCAACAACTTCATCTGGATTGACAGAGACATTGGGCTCCTTGCTAGTCATCTTCTTTACAAGCTCCTGAACTGCAGGGATACGTGTTGATCCACCAACCAGAATCACCTCATCTATATCTTTGAAAGAAAGTTTTGCATCCCTCAAAGAATTTTCCACTGGTGTTTTAAGCCTACAAGATACAAATCATGTCAGAATTGTCCATTCCAATATCAGAACAATAAAACTAAGCTCAAAAGAATCTATGGTTTAAATTGAAGAGTAGGAGTTACCTGTCAAGCAAGTCTGAACATAATTCCTCAAACTTGACTCTTGTAATGGTGGTTTCAATGTGTTTAGGACCTTCTGCAGTGGCAGTAATGAAAGGCAAACTGGAAAAACCAAACATTATTAGTAAGAAATGGAATAGACAAATACATGCGTCCAAGCAATGTATGATTGCACTTATGTGTGAGAGCACACACACACACATGCACAGAGAGAGAAAGAGAGGACATGCCTAATGTTTGTTTGAGTCAGAGAAGACAACTCTATTTTAGCTTTTTCAGCTGTCTCAGTTAATCTCTGAAGAGCTTGTTTATCTTTCAAGAGATCTATGCCTTCATCTCTCTTAAAATTTTGTGCAAGCCAATCAACAACTCTCTGCAAGAATAAAGGAAATCTCAGAAATTGGAAATTCTTTCATCACTGCAGCAATTAAACCAGAAGAATTAGAGAACTGAAAAGTCAACCTTATCAAAGTCATCACCACCCAAATGTGTATCACCAGAGGTAGAGAGCACTTCAAACACTCCATCACCAACCTCAAGCACTGTAACACATTAAGAAAAGGCACAATGACTTATGCACCCTCAATTACATAAGGTGCAACTAAATCAATCCACCCAACCCAAGAAAAAAAAAAAAAAAATCAAATTTAGCAGTAAGAACATATTTTTAATTCCCTCAATGTTTTCCAGCACAATAACATAAAACTAGACACTTTTTTTCCAAAAAAAAAAGAAAAATTGATAAATATGTTCTGAGACAGCAAAATACCTGAAACATCAAATGTACCACCACCAAGGTCAAAAACAAGGATGGTTTCGTTATTCTTCCTCTCAAAACCATATGCCAAAGAGGCAGCAGTAGGCTCATTGATGATACGAAGAACTTCCAACCCAGCAATACGGCCAGCATCCTTTGTTGCAGTCCTTTGGGAGTCATTGAAATACGCAGGGACAGTAACAACAGCCTTAGTTACTTTATCATTCAGAAACTTTGAAGCATCATCTACAAGCTTTCTCAAAACCTATATCGAAAAGAACTCAAACATCAGGGCCCTAAACAAGTAAATTTACAGAAAACAACATCAGAGACAAATCTTAAACCTCAATTTATGTTCATTAACATTCTGTATTAATGTAACTAATGCACAATAAACTATGCAAGTTAACCAAACAAAAGGAAAAAGAATCGAAAAACCCATCAAGAAACTTAGTCAACACCAAACGAACAAACTACATACCTGAGCCGAAATCTCCTCCGGTGCAAACTGCTTGCCAATAGCTGGGCAATCAAGCTTAACATTCCCGTTTTCATCCCTGATGACCTTATATGAAACCTGCTTGGATTCTTCGTCTACCTCCGACATCTTCCTCCCGATAAACCTCTTCACCGAGAAAAAGGTGTTCTCGGGGTTAACCACCGCCTGGCGTTTCGCAATCTGTCCAACCAATCTGTCCCCATTCTTAGTGTACGCCACCACAGAAGGGGTTGTCCTCTGCCCTTCGGCGTTGGTAACAATAGTAGGCTTCCCACCCTCCATTGCCGCCACGGCAGAATTGGTTGTCCCCAGATCGATTCCGACCACCTTCTCGTTCACCACCCTCAAGGGTCCCACCCGCCTACCCGCGTTGTTCTTCGACAGCCTAAAGAACGCAGGCGACACTTTCCCAATTCTATTGCCGAAGAAGACAGTCCTAGGTGAATTACAGTTGGATTTTCTTGTAGAAGGAAACCCAATTCCACCAAGGACATGGATTTGGGCGGTGGAGAAAGCCATTTCCTTTGCAAAAAATTATAAAAAAGAGAGCAGGTAATCGGAAATGAAAGATGTAGGAGGAGGAGTTATACACCTGCTCCGGGGAAAAAGAGTGGAGAGTGGAGGAAAACCCTAGTTCCAGAGAGCAGAGTGTTTCGTGGTGACAAAGGTTGAAGATAAGCGAAGAGTAAGGTTTACTTGGGACGTTGAGTGGCTGGTGGAGGGATTCTAGAATCCTCTCTAGAGAGAAATAAGGGGGGAAATGGTCACAGGATGGAAAGATCGAGGTGCTTGTAGATTTTGGGCTTTGTCCAGAACAATCCAAACTACAGTAAGTACCAACTAAATACCAGGCTTATTCAGGCCCATTTTGTTTTAAGAATCTTATTTATTTTTTCTGGTCGATATTTATTTTTATTTAGGTTAAAGTTTCATTTTGACCCCTCTATTTTAACAAAAGTCTTTTTTAATTTTTTTATTTGAGAAAACTCTTTTTTAGTTGTTAAAGTTTTTTATTTGAACCTTTTTTAGTCATTCTGTTATCATTTTGCATGTGTAATACTTTAAATAATGAAAATTTTAAAATAAATGGACTAAAAAAAAAAAAATCCTTTTTACTACTTTATTTTTAAAAAAAAAAACCTTTTTTTTAATCTTTTCACTTTAAAATTTTTATTACCTAAGATGCCACGTATACATAAAAATAACAAAGGGACTAAATAAAATAAATAATTAACTATAGAGACTAAAAAAGACTATCTTAAATAAAGGGACTAAAAAAAACCTTTTTGTTAAAATAAAAGACCGAAATGAGATTTTAACATTTTAATTATTATTATTATTATTTTGGCTCCTTACTGATTAAGTGAAACCTCAAAAACATGTTTAAACACAAACACGAGCTTAGTTTTAGTCAAACAAGATTTAAGATTGAATAATTCACAAGTAGCTTAAATTAAATCCGACCCTACAGTTATGTTGACTGACGGGAAGAACTGTGTCAGTTTTGACAAATTATCACGTGGGGGTAATGACATTTGTTTTTTTTTTTTTTTTGGTAAAAGGGGTAATGACATTTGTTGATCCAATCCAAGTAATGTTTAAAAGGAAAATATTAATTCGTTCAAAAATACAAAATGAAAAGGAAGTATTCAAACATGTAAATATATCATCAACTACATTTTTCTGATGCCTTCCAAGTACTTTCTAATGTCAAAATTACCAAATTGGCATATATATCTCACTCCAGCTAACTAATAGCTTCCAGATTGTCTAGTTGCCAGTATTGTAAATCTGGTCGTCTGTTAAATGATCTCTCCAAGCAAAGATAAGCATATATAGGACTTCCAGTGTTGCAACATCCCTGGAGTGGTGATAAGATTGCGTAGTGTGAGTCTGATTTTTCATTAAAACGAGATAAATGTGTTTCATTGTAATGTAAAATAACATGGAAACGTGAATCATACCTGTCGAAAACATGGAAACAATCCACTCCCTATTCGCACTTGATTGAGCGGTAAATATGACGTACAAAGAACAGAGCAGCACGAAAACCAACTGTCCCAAGCATGAGGAAGAAACCATAGCAAATGCAAGCCATGTAGCCAAAGAAGAAAGAAGTTTGCATGAAACCAGACATATCTGATCTTGCATGGTAATAATACAGGCAGTAGGCATATATGAACAAGCCAGTTGAGCCACCGCAGAGGAAGGACCTATCACATTGACATACCACAATCATAAAAGTCAGCACTAGTAAGCCATAACATTTTAAAAAGGAACTGCAACAATGATAACCAGATGCACTGAATTCCATTCAAATCCACTCATTTTCATATGTACTCCCATTTAATCCAAGTTTATTATCAGTAGAACAATGTCATGAGAAAGTAGTTTTTTCATTCTGCTACAGAGATCTTTTTGCAAACACCCTTGCAAAAACAAAGCGTTTGCAAAATAGGAATACCCAGTAGCTTCTGTGCATATAAGAAACCCATAAGCCTAAAATCAAACATACCTCCACCACCACTCATGGTCTTCAGCAGCTAGTTGAAAATAAGTCAAAGCTACTGTGATAAAAGCTGTAACAATCAAGAGAATGATAAACACAATAAACAGGATGCTGTATATGGTGTAGATCCTGTGACCCCACACACTAGCAAATATGTAGTAGAGTTCGATATAGATAGCACTAAAGGGCAAAAACCCAGCCATGGCCATCTGTGGGAGAGTTTTCCGATACCAAGGCAATGGTGGGATCTCTCTAGGATATTTTGTGGTGCGACAAGGAGCTTGAAACTCAGCCTTGCTATTCTTCCCTGCTATTCCACCCAGTACTAATAAAGGAGATGTTACCAAAGCCCATATAAGAAAAATCACCACAATTGTTCCAAATGGAAGGGCTGCAGTTGCATTGTAAACAATTGCAACGGTATTAAGAAAGCTGAATGTGAGAAAGAGTGGTCCACAGAACAGACTGCCAGTCAACAATAAGTTTCTCACCTGTCATTACAAAAAGAGGAAAAAATAAAAAACAAGTAGTGTGCCTGAATTTCAGGTGACAGGTAATAAGGACACATCCAGTTTGAATATGCCCAGGTCTTAATTTCTACAATCAGCATTTAACAGCTATGAAGCAGGTGATTCAGAGAAATCACTTCACTACCCTTGTAGCCAATAACTGGATAAGAATAATGGGAAATAAATGTCATCTGATTCAAAGACCAATAAGGCAAGAATCTCAGAGAATTCAATTCGATGGCAGTCAAGAAAGTTGTTAGGTAACCTGAGGTAAATAAAATGACAAGTTGGGCCACTAATGTTGAATAACTGCAGTCAATATAGTTAGCCAAGCAATAACCCAACAAGATACATCTTATTCCCATCTGCCACTAGAGAACAAAACATCAAAGTATACTTGCACCTCTAAAAATCTGTCAAAACTAAAGCAGAAATGCCATACCTAACATGGATTTACCAAAAAGAACAATAGCCATGAAGTGCTGATAAAAAAAAAACAATAGCCATGAAGTAGTTTATACACAGGAAATTAGAAAGACGGCTGCATGACACTTACCCAGTTTGTTCCTTCAAGCTGACAATAGAAAGAAGCAGCAGTATAGCCAGCAATACCAGATGTAAGAGCATATATGACAACAAGTGCGGTGAATAACGCTCCCCGATTGTAAGGATAGAAAACACCAACCAAAGCAAGAATGAAAATGAAAATTGTCCTGGAAAAACATGCAAATAGATACACAAAATTACAGATTGCTCAGCTAGACAAGAAAGATAGAAGAACATCTGGCTAAACAGCTTCTTGAGAAACAAATTTGAATGATTCTTACAGGGTAAACAACTGGGTGCCTGAACCAAGTGCTGCTGCAAACAGAGATTTGTACTTTGGGTACCTGAATACATCACCATGAATGTACTTCCATCCTGTCTCCTCCTGGTCATCTGCTGACTCCTCATCATGTGCATACCTGTTGAAGATACAAAAAGAAAAAAATACAGTATAGGAAAACCGTGAACCAAGTAATTAATTTCATAGATCCACTAGATCAGTAAGGCAGAAATGGACTTACTTAACAAAATCATTCTTTAAGACTCGCATGAGAATGGTGGCAAGGAAACCAGTCAAGAGAAGAACTGTCACGCATGAATTTACAATTGAGAACCAGTGTATTTCCAAGTGATGAGGCAGTGAAGAAGAGTGTGAGTACTTCTTCATTCTATCATCAAATGAAGTATCTGTTTCCTTCCATTTTACCGTGTACCTAAACTCCACATTGATTTCTTCATCCTCTGTTAGGTCTACAACAGCAGTTGGATCTGATCGTACACCAATTTCAATGACACGATCCTTGTTGTATGAAACTTCAAAGATAAGGTGCTTAAAGAGGTAGTATTTGTACTCGCTAGGGTCAGTTTTCCCTTCCTTATCAACTTTTCCTAGGAAACCCCATATGGGCAGGTCATCATAATACATTTGAAAGTAGTAATCCTTTGAAACTGCATCCCTGAACTTAGCAACTTCTTCCTTTGTCAACTTCTTTTTGCAAGCAATTTCAGAGTCCTTGTGACTCAAAAAGTCAAGTTTGTAGGGAGCACTGACTAATCTATCCCCATTCAACAGCTCACCCAAAGCTTCCTTTTTCTCTTTCACAGGACCTAAAGCAGACAATCACTATTGAGTGTTGATTCGTAGACTGGATAATAAGCATTTAGAAGAGAACAAACACAGGTAAGTACAAACCTGAGGAGCAGAATGGGAAATCAAAATAGCGGTATGTCTCACTGTAACAGAAAAAAAAAAGAAAAAAAAAAAAGGATGAGCTTAATCAGTCAACAAAAAAATAAAATTTTCAAAATTACCAGCACCAAACTAAAATAATCAAGTCATCAAAGTTACAAACAAAACGAACATTCTAATTTCAAAAAGAGAGAAGACCATAAAATCAATTAAAATCCTGGATGAAAATGATTACTGGTGACTCAATAGCTGTACAAGAAACATATATAAAACCCTTGCTCCAGCAGAGAGAAACCAAATCAATAAACTTCGTGCATTGCCCCCTTCAACAAGATTGAAAGAAAAGTACTTTAAAATAAAATTAGCGAACAATTATTAAACTCTGGAAGGATGATTTCGCCACCATGCAAATATATATGTATTTTTTCTTGAGGAGAAACATTGCAAAAAATCCAGTTGACTTTTCCGGCACCAAGCAAGAAAATTGAGTACATTTTAGTTCTGTCCCACCGACACAAATTGGCTCCATGGACAAACTCAGATCTAGTTCAATCCAACCCATAATTTTAGTTTCTCAGAATCAGAGGCTAGAATTTCATCCCTGATTAATTACATTGAAACAGAAACTAAAATTTTAATCGTTGAAATTCACAGACCCGTATACCCAATTAAACGCAGAATTCATAGAGCTGAACCATTTATTTCGTCATAAAATTGAAACATTCCCAAAATTGAGCAAGACGTCCATACTAGAAGAAAATGAGAAGGAGAAGAAAACGACCTGGGATTATGGAAGGGTCCTACTTTGTTAGCGTAGAGAGGAACTTCATCTCTGGCTTTGTAACGGTGATCGGAGGCGCTGGATCTCACCTGAGTTACGCCGCAGAGGGCCACAATAGCCACCGCAAGCACCCACGGTCTCATCTTCACCATGTACAGTCGCTTGCAACTGCCTTAGTCTCAAAGAATGAGAAGATGAGACCTTCGACTTCGTCCCTGATAGATAAACGTGTAGTCAGTTCTTAATGGGACGTTTGCACTTTGCTCCCCTTGTGATTTGGATCGTTTATATTTCGTTCCCCTATTTTTAAAATTTGTATGTGAGCCCCATGCAGTATGAACCAATATAATCTCTTTACAAAGAATATGTTTGGCTTTTTTATCAAAAA
>BPVZ01000015.1:1620739-1636845 GCA_020521535.1 Rubroshorea leprosula
AAACTTATCTGTGAATTTATTCTTGGTTGTTCTCATCCCCGTTTTTAAAAACTCAATGCACAATCCGTCGGGAGTGGCGTGGAAAAAGCTACCACTGTTTTATATAATCGTTGAACGGTCAACTTCTTTTAACACTTTTCCTGTTTATTTGAAAGGTCCCCGGCGTCACCTTCCTCTTGGCAAGAGGTTACATTCAGTCACTTATCTTTTCTTCCCTTTTTTTTTTAATAAGGACAATTTTTTTTTAATAAGGACAATAACTACTTGTTAGATATTAGTATGTTAAAGGTATTAGTGAGAGGTCTTAAATTCAGGATTTGAAAGTGCAAATCATGAGTTGCCTTTTAAGACAGTCACTTATCTTATTAACTTATTATTTTTAATTTCTTATTTTACGTATTAAAATTTTTACTATTTTTACTATTTAATTTAAAATAAATAATTTAAAATTGAAGTCAATTTAACGCAAATACTCCATCAATTCATCGTGAAGCACGTCATAATTTAACGTGAATTTTTGGTTATTTACTCTAAATTGAAGAGTTAGGGATTAAAAACTTCAATGTAAAAAGTGAAGGATTAAAAAGGACAGATTTAATAAGACGAGGGACTAAATGTAGGCTTTTAGTCCCTTCCTCTCAATTTGCCTTTCCGGTGTACGCCTGCTGCCGCCGCAGAAAGCAGCACCAAAGCAAACCCGGCTGCTTTCACTGTTGTTGAATACCCAAAAACCTCGCTAGAAACCCCTCTAAAACCCACGATTTGCGCCCAAAATCTAACCGAATTCAACTAACTCTTGAACAAGCAGCTTATACTAAATGACTGCAAAGAGCACAATCTTCAAATTTCCTGTGAAAGCCAAGTCCACCCTTTTGTTGCTAACAGCCGCCGGCCTATCTTTTCCAGCTACATACTACTCCAATTTGCTCCCCTTTTCTGATGATTCTCCTCTCTTCCCCAACAAAATTAGGTTCGCCGTTGAAGGAATTGTTCGCTCCTCTCGTGCTGTCTCCACTGTATGATTCTTCACTTGCTTTTGAGTTCCATTATCCATGATGCGAAACTTCTTAAGGGTTTTTTCTTCGGGTGTTTCTGCTGCAGATCACTTTAGTTCTTGCTGATTATAAGTATTCATTATATGGGTTGCCTCTGGACTCCAAGGACTATCCCCTTGTATCATCTCAGGTTTCTCTTTCTTTTCTCAAATTATTTTTTAGAAATTCTGGTTTTTTTTTCTTTTGGGATAAAAAGAAAAAACTAAGTCGAAAAAGGAATTCTTTTGATTCAATAAAAATTCTTTATCCATTTTTTAGGTTCATTTGCGCTCAGCCAAGAGAATGCTGAATTTATGTGAGAAAAATAGAGGTTTCTATGCAAAAGCTGGACAATTTGTTGCTGGACTGCAGAAGGTCCCAAAAGAGTACTCATCAACACTTTCCTCATTGCAGGATCAGGTTGGGATGATTGTAGTGTGCTAAGCAAATATAACATTTTAGGTAGGGATTCATCTTATATTTTCTTATTCTGATGTTGTTGTCTATGACATTGTAGGCGGTTCCATGTGATTTCAAAGTCATAAAAGAAGCACTAGTGAGGAATCTCGGTCGGGATTTGTCAGAGATGTAAGTTTCATTTCATCAAATGCTTTTGGTTCATTTATATACTGGTTTTTATTACATTTCATCAAGTGCTTTTGGTTCATTTTGATACTGGTTTGGTTTGTGTCTTCTATAATATTTTCAAAACAAACTGATATGTCAAAAGTGGAAATGAAATTTGAGAACAAAACCTGACAGCTTGTTTGGTTGAGTTTCCAATAGTTGGGAATAAATATTAAAAATCTGTGTAGTTGTTTCCTTTGGTTTTTTTCTATTTTCTTCAGGTTGTAAAGATAAATAGAGAATATATTTATCTAAGTTTTACATATCTTCAATTAAATTACAACTAAGGCATTAATTTTAGTGAGAATGAAATTAAACTATTGAGAAAGTTCACCATGGTTTACTTAAGAAAATGATCCAGTTACTTATACATGTTTAAGGTTAAGGCTCCTATGTTACGATAAAATCATAATTGTGTTGTTCATTATCTATTATTTTATTTTATGTACCATATGGCCAGATTGAATTTCAATTCCTTTCTTATGGGGTGTGATCCTATACATTCATTCTCATTCTATGTGTTTCTTCTTCTTAAAGTTATCTATTTTCCTTTTATTTATTTACTTACTCTTAGTCTAGGAAGTTTTCTAAGTACGTTTCCCTAGGAGAAGATTTTTCAATTATGTTTCTCTAAATGAACCCATGGTTTCTCAATCTATATTTACCATAATGGCAAGTTGGCAAAGGGGCACTTTTTTCTTTCTAATGAGGAATGGTTAAGTTGGGAGCTTAAGTAAGATCTCAGACTTGAAGCACCCAGGTTTTTGTTGTTGACTTTAGAATTTCGTTTTGTAAACCTCAGATTTCTTTCCTTTGGTGAACAACCAATAGCTGCTGCATCCATTGCTCAAGTACACCATGGCATATTGAAAAATCATCAAGAAGTAGCAGTGAAGGTTGGTTCGCAAAATCATCCTGCTCAGTAATTAGTATATTTGAAATTAAGGTGATTGCATGTTTTGTGGTTATGGATTGAATCGAATCATAAGGGTTGGTTGACCATGCTCATCTGAGATGGTTGGTTTGGGTTTGAAGATGGCCAATTAATAATGAAAAAGAGAATCTTTACCTTTTCTGTTGGAAACATTTCCTCCAACAATATTTTCTAATACCATCCCACCCATTAATACCATCCCACCCATTAATACCATTGAACAGAGTTTTCTCTTTTTGTTGAATACCGTTTCTGCATTATGCTGCTGGTATACATTAGCCTGTAATGAAGTCACAGAAGTATAAATAAAATAATCGTTTTTCTTTAATCATGATACTCGTACTTTTTCTTTATGCATTGAAAACAAACAAAAAATAAACATACCACCTTGTTTTATTTTTGTTGCTCTTCTTCTTCCTTCAGCTGCTCATTCTACTAGTCTAATTGTTGAATGCAACATTAGTTGAAAATAATCTCATTGTTTCTAAGCATACATTAACAACTTTTTTCTTTCTTTCGTTCTTTTTTTTTCTTCTTTTTTCTTTTTTTTTTTCTTTTTTTATTTTTTTATTTTTGACAATAGGTGCAATACCCTGGGCTGGAGCAGAAGATGAGATTAGACACAACAGTTATGTCTTTTCTCTCAAAATCTGTTGCATGGGTACACACTAAACTTGATTCTACTTGTCACTTAGTGCTAATCTTTTATAAATTGACTATGTCTCTTATGTGAAATGTGGATTATAATTGATATAAACATATTTTTGCTCTTTACCTACCAGCTTAAGTTATTAGGTTGAATAATTTTTGAAAATATTAGAGTTAGTTCATGGAGTAGCTGAGAGTTCTATCCTCAATGTCGCAATTTTTATTGTTGAACTTCACCACATGTATGTGCTGCTTGATTGTTTGTGTTTGTTTTTGTTAACATGGGTATCCAGACTTTTAGTTCAACTAATTCCATGAGTACCTACAAACTGTCCATCCACAAGCACTAGGAAAACCTCCACCCAAGCGGGGTGGGTCTGGCTTGCTTATTGTTCTTTTGATGGCGAGGCAGTGTTTCAATTTTATTGCTGAATCTGGAAACAAAGAAATGATGATATTGGAACAGAAATTGGACTTATATTTTCTGTTTGTTTTCATTTATTTTCGATAGTTATGTTGGACCACCTAATCCCTCTCTTTGCATTCTACAGTTTTTCCCTGAATATAGGTTTGGGTGGCTGGTATCGGAATTTGCAGAGACAATTTCTTTGGAGCTTGGTTAGTGATAAATTCCCTTTTGCAGTTAATATTCGACTATTATTTCAAACTAGGTACTTGAGTTGTGTTAGTTGAAAATCATTCTGATGCTCTCCTTATATATGTATGTTTTATGTACGCATATATGCACTGATGAGTTCACGTCTTCAATTTGGGAATAATTATATTTTCTGTATGTTACGTTTTGTTTTTTTAATATGAATTATTAGTGTTGCCATCGTTGACCAAAATCCACTAAGTGGGTTAGTTAGCTGCTTTCAAGAGCTTGGGTTGTGACCAACCATTGACCGTCCAATAATTTTCATACTAGGATAGGAGTTAGCCTCCAAATTAAACTTGTTTGACTCTTCATATGTTAGACAATGTCCTTTTGTTGTTCAATAAAAATTTTTGCAGTATATAATATGATTGACCTTGATGTCAGATGAATCTTTAGCTTTCTTCATAAATTTAGAAGATTATCATATTTGAAAATAATAAGTAAGTTGCATACTATAATTTAAAACAACTTTACAAAGCAACTGGACAGATTTTATTCAGGAGGCCAAAAATTCTGAGAAGACTGCTGATAACTTCAAAAACAACAAACTGGTTAGGGTTCCTCATGTATTTTGGGTACGGTTGATATTTTCTACCCTTCAAATTTAGTTCCTTGTCTTTTGAATGAATTTCATTTAGCAATTCATATTTCTGAACTTGGTGTCACATGTATAGAACACATTATAAAACTTACATCATTATCCAGGATTTGACAACAAAACAGGTTCTCACAATGCAATTCTGTAGGGGGAAGAAGGTATGGTTTCTTAATTTTCATATACTTTTCATGGTATCCGTGGTGCTTTTGACTTTACAAGGTTGCTTATGACTTCTTACTCTTCCAAATGCTGTTAGAGCTATATTTTCTCATGCTTCTTCTCTGGCCATATGGATTTTATGCTTGAGTCTTGACTTGACTGACTGTAATGTCCACCACTGACATGTGATTCCTTTGCTTTCAGGTTGATGATGTGGAATCCCTGAAGGACATGAAAATAAATCCAGTGAAGGTTAATTTTCTTTCTAGATCACTAGTACTTAAATTTTGTAAATTTATGGTGGATAAGGGCTTTCTGAATTGCAATATGTTTGTTAGCACAAGATTCTGGATTTAAATTCGACTTTACTTGTTGAGTGTCCTCAATATGCCTAGTTTTGTTTATAATGGAACATTGGCAAATGGAGTTTCCTTCATGGCTTTATGTCCTTTTTGTTCAATTAGCCCCGGAAGATTGAACCTGGTAGCCTGCTATTGTTCATTCTAGTGCATGCTGATGTCTTCTTTTGGTTTCTATTTAGGTTGCAAAAGCATTGGTGGAAGTTTTTGCTGAAATGATTTTCATCCATGGTTTCTTGCATGGAGATCCGCATCCTGGGAATGTATTGGTTTCTAAGGAAGGTCAAGATGGATTTTCCTTGGGTATGTCCTGATTCAGTTTTATTAATTTCTATTCAAGAAAAATGTTGCCCATAACATTGAATGCAAGTTAAAAGTTCTGCATTTAGTTGACAAGTTCAAATATGCAGTTCTTTTGGATCATGGATTCTATAAAAAACTGGATGAAGGATTCAGGCTAGATTATTGTCGACTCTGGAAGGCATTGATTATTCTTGACTCTAATACCATACAGCATTTAGGTGAACGGTTTGGTGTAGGAAAATTTTCCAGATACTTTCCTGTCATTTTCACTGGCAGGACTATTGATAGGTGATTTCTCTTCTGACACCAACTTCTCCCCATCACATCCCATTTTTCTCTCATTTTTATTCTCTAATAGAAATTCTAATTGTATGGGAATAATATGTAAATTCATCTTCTATTACCTCTTCATCAATGGCAGTAAATCAAGTCCTGGGGAGGAACTGTCAGTTGAAGAGAGAAAGAAATTGAAGCATGAGCTGAAGTCTCTAAAGATGGAGGACATATCTTCTTTCATGGAATCCCTACCTCCTGATTTTCTCACAATATTGAAAACAGAGTAAGGAAGAATTCTGTAGAAAATCCAATGTTCAGAATTTGGTGGTTTCTAATTGTGGTTCTTCTGTTTCAGTGGAATACTAAGATCTCACATCAGGAAGCTGGGTGCTCCACAACGAGTGCGGTTAGAAGCCTATGCGAAATATGCTATATATGGTCTCTCTCCAAAATTGGATCCTGAGTCTGGTAATTATTTCTTCTTCAACTTTAGATGTCATCTCTCCTCCTGTTGATTAGAGGAAAACATCTTAATTGAAACAACAAAGAAAGGTTGCTTTTGCACAAGCCGCAAATACACATTCGATTGTAAAAATGTCTGCTGGATCTATAAAAGAGTTGAATCACCTTGATGATTGAGAATATATTGGTGACCTTTATTTTCTTTCTGTCCACAGGCTTTGCAGTAACAGTTGCGTACTCTAGATTGATGGCAAATATAAGTTACTTTCATCTAAGGCTTGTTCTCGGTAAAGCCTCTTCATCTCAAATATACGTAATGGTTAACGTTAATAACAAATGATGAAAACGTCTGTCTGCTTGCAGAGGCGCTGGAGTTGCTTTCTTGGTTGAGGAAGTTCAAGCAGTCGCTACGTAGCTTCTATGGAAAGATTAGAGGTGCTGTGGGGGGTCTCTTGGCATTTACTTTTGTGCTCTAAACATTACCATGCATGTTTAGAGCACGAGGACAGTAAAAGACCTTGCTTTAACTACGAGGACTTGTTGTCAATGTACATTGTCACGATAACACACTCACACCACATCCTGGTGTGAGGATTTACTGTCGAGAAAGGCTCTCAAAAAATCATTTTCATTTTACCTTAGCCTGTTGATCATGAAAAAAGAGATCACGTGGGACAATAGATGTGTCTGTTTTTATATGTACATTTCAACACGTTACAAATCCTATCTATTCCTTACAATGTACTAATATAACAGAAAAATTTATGCAAAACAAAACTCTAATATAGTACCACAATGGAACTCTGCCATTCCATGCGGTCCGATGGACCACCGTGCCCCTCAATGAGTGGAAGATTACTTGTTTTGGGGAATGCATCTTCAGTTGCTAATAATTTTTAATCTAACTATTAATTATTATTCTTGTAAAAAATATATATATACAGTGCCACAATGTGTTTTAGTGTTCTCAAAAAAATATTGTATCTTAAAATAACAGTTGATTTTTTTTATATATTTTTTTTAAAGTTTAGAATTTTATAATTTAAATTATATTAAATTTTATAATGCTCAGTATCAAGCATTTTCTATAATTTAATAAAATTTTGATTATAAAATATTATTTTGATTTTTTAAACAAAATTTAAATAATTTTTAATGGACCAAGCCGACCACCCATTTTTCTGTCACGGGCTGCTCGGTCTATAAAGTACATACGTCCGGTTAAACAGCCCGGCCCCCCTACCTGAGGATTCCAATATTTCGCGTTTGAGGCTGAAGCCTGAAAAGCAACAGGTTCCTGGTTAGGGTTTATTGATCCCCTTCTGCCAATCTTATCGAGCCCCATACTTCTCCGAACTCCTCCATTCATCGTCAACCCAATCTCGGATCGCACTGGTTCGTAATCAAATTTTCATCCCTAATTTGCAAAAGTTTTGGAGTTGTTTTCTTTTCAATTCAGTCTGCTGTCGTCGTTCTTCTCCATTCGATTTACTGATTGATTTCAGAATTTTTACTACACTCGCAAAAGATTTTAGATTGTTGATTAGATTTGTATTTCCTAGGGTTTTGTAAATGGGTTTCTGGTTCTTCAAATTTTTCTTAGCTGGAACGTTGAATCCTTGTCTTAATTGATATCCTTTATATTGAAAATTTATGGGAAAGCTAGAAAAGAGCTTGAGCTCAGCTTCCCCCGACAACTTTATGGGTTGCTTGAGTTGGGTTGTGTTTTGTTTTGAAATATGAGTGTGATGTATGATTGCTGTAGATCAAAGCTATTTGTTTGACAACTTGTGTTTTTGAAAAGATGATGATTTATTTGTGTGATGGCACAGAATGGAGATACAGACTTGTGGCAAACCAATTGATTCATTGTTGGAGAAGGTGCTATGTATGAATATACTATCTTCAGATTATTTCAAAGAGCTTTACCGATTGAAGACTTACCATGAAGTGATAGATGAAATTTACAATCAAGTTGATCATGTGGAGCCCTGGATGACGGGGAACTGTCGTGGTCCTTCAACAGCTTTCTGCCTTCTTTACAAGTTCTTTACCATGAAACTTACTGTCAAGCAAATGCATGGACTGTTGAAGCACCAAGATTCTCCTTACATAAGAGCAGTAAGTGGCATTTTATCTTTCCATTTTTTTTTTTTTTCAAATTTGTGGCATTTTGAATGACCTTGACTGAATGTTGACAATAAAGGTGATGGGGTTTGTAGTCTGATCTTTTGCCCCTTTGTCATTTGAGGGTGGGGAGATATCAATAATTTGTTCCTTTAATCAATATTTGATACCTGTATTAATATCACCTATTATCTTTGATTTGGAAATTGGAGATCAATATGATGCTTGATATACATAATTTCCTCTTAGGTATGATGACGTGACAAGTAATGAAATTTCTGAATATTGAGACCCCTTTTCCTGCAGATTTATTTAAAGGAAGAATTCAATGCAAATTTAGTATTCAATGACATTTGTTGAATGTCTGTTATCATTTCAGTTCATCCTCCCATATCCTTGTCTCTTGATATTATTGATCTCTGAATTCTGCAGAAATTTAGAAAGCTTGTCAATGATGGTCAGGTATCAACCAAATGCATTTAGTTTTAGAACTGGGTCTTTCTCTCTCTCTCCTTTTTCTCCATTTTTTTATAATATCATTAAGTATAAAAGTGCATATGTATGCATGATAATTCCCCTTATTTTGCATAGCAGATTTTCCACAAGACAACAGTTGACGTGTCCTTGTTTCTTTGAGTTGCTGAACCATTCCCCCTCTCTTCCTTTGCTTAGTAGTTATCTACAGTAATCAAGGTTTGATGTGTCTTTTTTCATAGTTTCTGAGGTTTCTCAGTAATAGGTTTTGCTTAATGGTGGAGAGAATGCACAACTATTTTTATTTCATTTTATATACTGTAGCTTTAGTTTTAGAGTTGTATGAACAGATGGACTGGCTTTCCCATTTCAGGATTAGTGGTACTGTTATACTGATTTCATAGACTTGTCAATGCTTGTAAGTGAAACCCCTTAGTTTTCAGAGATTTTTTAAAAGCCAAGTCAAGGGATCTTTCTTTTAGTTATTAAGGCTTCATGTACTCTTGCATAATTTTCTGTTTACTTTAGTTGAGACTTTTTTGGAGCCTTCTTACGTTGTTTGAAATTTGATGTGCTCTTTTCACGGTTATCAAATTTTTCCTTGACTGTGGATCAACATTGGTTATTCCAAGTATAAATCTGTCTAGTTTGCTATTATTATGTTTGTCATTGTTACAGGCTTAGAGTGCTGTCTATTATATAAACATGATAATTTACATCTAAATTTTCTTTTGTTATGTCTTCTTGGAAAGAAGTGTGAACTGTCACTCTAGCTGGACTAGCATCCTTGGTAGGTATACAAATTGATGCTGAAGTAGTCATAATTTGACTGGAGACATATCTGAATGTTCATTTTCCAGTTTTCTTGTTTTATTGCCATCTCTTTCTCAGTCTAAGGTTGCTGTCTTGCTTTCTCTTTTGAGATATACTGATCACTCTTTTTGATGGCTAAATTTTTTTGGTTGCAGGTTGGATTTCTCTATTTGAGATATGCAGCAGATCCAAAGACTCTATGGACTTGGTATGAACCATACATTAAAGATGATGAGGTAATAAAATTTTTGACCAATCATTTGTCTTTCAGATTGGAATATTTGGTAATTTGACTCTGTTTTTGACTGCTCATATGTTTTTCTTTTGGAAACTTGTTTCACATGCATAGAATGAAATTGTGTTTGTTATTTCAGGAATTCTCTCCTGGATCCAATGGACGAATGACCACAATGGGTGTATATGTGCGTGATTTGCTTCTTGGACAGGTTAGTGGCATGGGACACTTTAAATACTTACTGAAATGGGTGGATAGTTCATTTGTGAATTTTTTTTCAAGAAATGCATTCTTTCCAGAATTTATAGGTTTCACTTGATTGCAAAATGCTGATCAGTGTTAAGCAGTATGGCAGTTGGGATTTTTTTTTTTTTATTGTGCTTTTAGATTGCTTAAGCTGATGATGCTTCAGAGCCCTATTGGAAGTTTTGAGCTAAACTTTTATTAAGAAATAACCTTTCAAGAACAACTGTCTACATCATAATTGGGAACATCCAAGGTGACCTTAAGCTATATGCATCCAAGTTTATGTATGAAGCAAGCACATCATTCATCTTTTATTAAACTGTGATTATATGTTCAGTATTGTACACAGACTTTACCCGTTCAATAAGGTACTCTTTCTCTCTCTCTCTCTCTCTCTCTCTCTCTCTAGTCTCTCTCAGCTTTTTCTTATGAAGTTCTGCCACGATTTCAATGCATTTCACTGGTTTGCAGTGGTAATGCAGGCTCAACGCATACTGCTTTGATTGGTCTTGGATTGGAACCCTTGAAGCACAGCATATCCTTATGGGGTCCGATACTTAACAGAAAATTGTCATTTCAATTACACTCTATTAATTTACTCAGATTCCCTAAGTTCTATAAGTTGCCCTTTATTGATTGAGTTCACAACTAGGTTTATATGAAATATGTTGCTTTTGTCATGGATGTGGGCATTTTTGGAGGTGTTATGAAAGTGTTAAGAGTTCCTCATTGTTTCTATTAATTATTTACCATGCATTAGTTATTTTCATTGTCCTGGAGGGAATGTTTTTGACAGTTGTCTTTCTGTGGTTGCAGTACTACTTTGATACTCTTTTTCCCCGTATCCCTGTTCCTGTATTGCGGCAGGCTGTATCTACTCTTGAGAAGATGAAGCTCCCTACAAAACCTTCTGGCGCAACTGGGGATTCCAGTCGTGGATCTGAGGACACTGCTCGTCGGCCACCTTCAGTGAAAGCTGCACTTTCAGTCTCTTTTGGTCAGCGTGCCCCTCATCGTGCATCAACCAGGGACTCTTCTCCCGTTCGTCGCACTCTAGCACCATCGAGTGGTGATGACCTACGGAGATCTCCCAGCCGTCGTAGCCAGAGTCGTGAATATTCTGATAGAGAGTATTCTGACCGGGATAGGGATCAAGATCGGGACAGAGATAGAGAACGAGATCATGATCGTTATAGGGATCGTGAGCGTGACAAGGAACGGGATCATGAGCGCGACAAGGAACGGGATCGTGAGCGCGACAAGGAACGGGATCGTGAGCGCAACAGGGAACGGGATCGTGAAAGGGAGCAGGATCGAGGCCGGGACCGTGATCGTGATAGAGACAGAAGCCGTGAGCAAGAACGTGATAGAAATCGGGTCAGTGACAGGGAGAGGGAGAGGAATAGGGATAGGGATAGAGAACGGAGGCATGATAATGATAGGCGATCCAGATATGCAGAGAGAAGGGACTACGAGGATAGACATTATAGAGAATCTAGCTCACGTAGAAGCCGCAGTAGGAGCAGGAGCAGGAGTCGAAGTGTGCAAGCTACTGGCAATAGTCCCTTTGATCGTCACTCAAGTCTACCAAGAGATGGAAGCAAAGGGAAGACAACCGCTTCTAGTAACTTGGCAAAGCTAAAAGACCTTTACGGTGATATTAGTGAACAGAAGGGGGATGCCTTGGAGAGGATTCCTAGGAGAGATACTAGTAGTGAAGAGGTGATTAGGCTTGGGGGTTCCACCTGGAAATAATTCAGGGGCGTGTTGTGTCCCGCCTCATCACATGCAATGCTTGATATCTGATTGACAAACACCTCCACCTCACCCAGCAAACAACATGCTGAATTCAAGCACCTAACTGCTGGCATGTATATTATTTTCTCATTTTCTCTCTCCTAATTTTCACATTCGTCGAACTATTGTTCTAGAAAGTCGGTAAAAGCATATTGCTGGATTTATGCCTTTGAACTTTGAAGTCTACAATGTTCTCTTCTTTTCCATGCTTGAATGAGTAATATGGTTATGCATGCATGGTAGTAAAAGGAATACTATATGTACTCTGTTATATTTTTAACAAACTTATAATGTTATATATTATTGTAAATTTATAATTATAATGTAATATTAAATATGTATAATATGATATTAAATAAGTATATATAATATTAAAAGTGTATTTTTAAATATAAAAATTAATTATATAATAATATATTATATTATAAATTTATAATACTATAACTGTAATTTTAAAAGTAGGTGAAAACATATTTATTTTTAAAAATTTTAATTTTTAAAATAAAAAATAAAGGTAAAAACGCTTCTTAAGTCCTAAAATGTACTCTAAATAGCATTTAAATCTCTTTTGAAATAAATCTCTTTTAAAATAAAAATAAAATAGATAAGTCTTTTAACTTCATTAACAATACAAATAAGGTTTTTTCACAAACAGGTTAAATGATATTACATGTTTAATATCAACTTGAAAGCATAAACACTCATGAATGAGAAGGACTCATTTGTATTGTTAGTAAAGTTAAATGATTTATTTACTTTATTCTTAATTAAAAATTTAAATATTATTTTAAGATAAATTTAGAAACTTAAAAACGGTTTTTTTTACCAAAAATTAAAGTACTTAGATCAATCATGGCCTGAGTACAGTAACATTTCTCTAGTAATAATATATAAGAGCAAGGTTATGAGATGAGTCATGATATCAAGGTACTGATGTAGACACCAAGGAAAAAAAAAAGAAAAAGGAAAAGAAAAGAGAATTAATTCGAGCATTTGCAAAAAGTTAAAGCATCATTAATGATTCGTCCTTCCTGAAAAGAAGAGGCAGAGAGGGATTTCGTCCTTCCCCCCCGCTTTCCCACTGCTTCAATTCAATTCAATTCAATTTCTTCAAGTTCTGCAGAAATGACATTTCTCACGTTGCTACTTCTTCTGCTCACTTCAACCGCCACCTCCTATACACCTTCTTCCACACCATCTTCTTCTCCACAGTCTTCCGAGTGGTTATCCGCCCGGGCCACCTACTATGCCGCGGCCGATCCCCGTGACATAGTGGGCGGTGCCTGCGGCTACGGTGACCTTGTCAAGGCGGGATATGGCGTGACCACCGTGGGTTTGAGCGAGACTCTCTTCGCTCGCGGGCAGATCTGTGGTGCCTGCTTCGAGCTCCGCTGCGTTGATGACGTCCGCTGGTGCATCCCTGGAACTTCTGTCATTGTCACTGCTACTAACTTCTGCCCTCCAAATTATGGTTTCACCCCTGATGGTGGAGGCCGCTGTAATCCTCCGAATAAGCACTTCGTGCTCCCCATTGAGGCGTTTGAGAGGATCGCCATTTGGAAAGCTGGCAATATGCCAGTCCAGTATCGGAGGTTCAACTCTTTTCCCTTTGAATTTAAGTGATTTTCTCACTAATCCCTCATTCTGCGTAATTGCAATAATTACAATTCACTGTAGTTATTGTCTCTTCTTGCATCTCTTAGATTATGATTTTCTTTAATGATTTTGTATTTGTTTCCTAAGAAGGTTAGGAATGACCCTTTTTTTTCTTTGGGTTTTTTCAATGGGTTTTTTTCAATGACTAAAGACTAATCCTTGGTAACCATAAAACTTATATCTTGGAGAGCACTTGACAAATTAGGAAAAATGAGGGAATAAGGCTGACCATTTTCCTCTATATTAGGGAACAGGTAGAGAGTAGTAAGTCTCTGGGGGAATGTGGTAATGGCTGTTCCTTTGCTCTGCTTGTTAACTTGTTTTGAAGAAGATATGATAACCACAATTATTGCCACCTATTCTTACATTCTCAAGTATTCTTCTTGATTTTAGCTTAATTTCATTTTCATGTTCTGACAAGGCAGTAGTCATCCCATCAACCAAACATAATGGGAAGTATACAATCTGATTCTCAACTTTTTTTATCTTATTGTTACTCTATAGCCGTGGAATTATCGTAAATGGTCAGTATGTTTGCATAATTGCATCCTAGTCCTAGTGGATTAAGGAATGGTCTAGGGTCTTAAATTCTTATGTACACTGAGAGGAATTTTGATTGATGAGAATATCAGTACTTTGGTTTATCTAGTGAAGCATGGATGCCTACTGATTTCCTATCTACTCTTTATCATTCTCTTGGTCAGTGCTGAATTTTTTAGGAGCATGTGCTTTGGCATTCACATAGCATGGTATGCATTTGTATAGTTCCCTCAGGCTTTCCCTGAAGTGCTCCAATGCCATCGAGTCAAGTAGCTTATTGATTTTCACATCTCTGATGCCTAAAGTCCATATATAGTATACCGACATAAATCCATTCAAGCCAAAGTTAAAAATGGTAGAAGACAGTGGAGGTAGCTGAGATTACATAATATCTGCTTGAGAAAGAATCTTATCACAAATATTTGCTTTTTCTGAGACCTGAAACTTCTTAGTACTAGAAGTTACTCTTGCTTGTGTCAACTTGTGATGCAAATGACAGACTGGTTTAACTCTTACAGAGTGGTAGTTGCCTGGCATACCGGAATATATTCATTGGTAGATTGATTGCTCCAAAATTTTGACATCAGTTCAAACTAGATAAAATTTTAACTAACGTCTTACATACTCATTGAGATTGAGGACCATCACCTGCACTTGGTACTAATTCGTAATATAAATATTTATGGGAACTGATTTGTAATATTGATTTGACAAATCAGCAGCCAAACCTGTAATTTCTAGAGTTCTCTTTTGCCTCATCTTCAAATATTTCTTTTCAACAGGATAAAGTGCAGAAAAGAAGGAGGTATTCGATTTACAATTGATGGTTCGGGCATTTTCATTTCTGTTCTTATCAGCAATGTTGCTGGTGCTGGAGATATTGTTGCTGTGAAAATAAAGGGTTCAAAAACTGGTTGGCTGCCAATGGGTCGAAATTGGGGACAGAATTGGCATATCAATGCTGATTTAAGGAATCAACCACTTTCGTTCGAAGTCACCACTAGTGATGGCTTGACAGTTACATCTTACAGTGTTGCTTCTAAAAATTGGAACTTTGGACAGACTTTTCAAGGAAAGCAATTCGTAACATAAGGTTGTTTTCTTAGAAGGACCATTCCTTTTGTTGCTTTTCCAATGGGATGGCTTGTGGACTGAGGTGAAGGTAACTAGTAAGAAGATTCTTATGTATAATGGTGTGCATAGCTTTTGTTGTGACTTAATAGTGCGAGATAGAAGCCAAGGCCCAAGGGGTTTTGGTTCAGTAGGTAAAGTGACCTTAGAGTATTCGAATAAAAAAGACAAAGGAATAATAAATTATGTGATCTGGTAATAGAGTGATTTGTATTTTTAGTCATTAAAATTCAATCTTGAATTTTTATGTATTAAGAAAAAATCAAAAAGAAAAAAGAAAAAAAGAGACCTATAGTATTGAGATTCCAAAGCATTGAGAAACTGTAGTACTTGTCTCATTTTTCATGTCGAGTGAAGGCAGATGTTTTGCGTGATACAGGTTTGCAACCCAGCCACTTACAATCAAGCAGGCAAACGGGTCTCAGCTTCCTTCCACGAGTAATCCAAACTCTTTTACCTCCTTCAATAGTATCACTAACATTTGAAGAACAAAGGGAAGACTGTTGTGACCACATAATAAATTAGGGTTTTAGGGTCTTAAGGATTAAAATAACAGAAATAATAAGCAAAAAGAATACATTTTAAATGTTAAGACATCGTTCTAACAAATACAATAGCAAAACTGAAAAGTTATTTTAACTATTAATCTAAGAGAAATGATAAGAAACACATTTTATTCAAATAAGAAAAATAATAGGTAAAAGAAACACATTTTAAATGTTAAAACCTATTGTTTTTTAATTTTCTCTAACAATTACAATACAAAAATAAGAAAATAAGAAAATATACTAAGAAAAAGAATTTTCAATACAAATGGATTAAAGAAAAAAGAGTCCATTAATTTGTAGTTAAGATTGTATTTAATATGAATTACAAAATATTGATACTTAGATGAAGGTGGAGTTAATAGTTAATATCAAAATTCATAAGACTTGCCACTAGTTCAAGCATTTATGTTTATGTAACCCAATATAGTTCAAATTATTTGAAGAAAAAAAAAAAAGAGGAAAAAACCCAATTTTATGAATG
>BPVZ01000015.1:1636945-1650148 GCA_020521535.1 Rubroshorea leprosula
GTACGCGCTGCTAGCGCTGGGACCGTCTCTCTCCCTCTTCATCTCCGTCATCTCCAGAAAGCCCTTCTTGATCCTTGTCCTGCTTTCCAGGTTAGGTCAAACAATTTTAATTGTAGAGCAACTTGAGTGAATCCCAATTAGACTACACTAAAGGGTTTTAAAGTTACTAAATTTTGGAACCCTATAATGTTGCTTTTTTCACTCAATGTATTGATTCGATTGGGATGATTGTAAATGCAGTACGCTGGTGTGGCTGATAAGTTTGATAGCTCTGTCAGCACTCTGGAGGGGTTTCCTTCCTTTGAAATCGACGATATGGTGGCCGTACGCAATTCTTATAGTCACATCCATTGCCTTTCAGGAGGGTCTTCGTTTGATTTTCTGGAAAGCTTACAAGTAAGATTTTTATGTCCTTGCTTTCATCCAATCCAACAATGTTGTCCTTCTGTCAATTCAGGTTAATTCAGTTCTGTAGCATGTGTTTGTATAAACCATCTTCTGTTTCAAACCCAGCTTGATAAAAAAAGCCTGTGAACTTACCCACTTTGTTGTGAAGACATCTTTGCATAAATTTTTCATTTTTATAAATTAGGAATTGTTCATCAAATTTGCTGGCATTATCTCTAGCTGCCAAATTTTGTTTTGGCATTTCTCTTCTATTTTGCTTGTTTTTCCTTTGATTTTCAGTTTCTCTTTTCGTGGTTAACACAAGTGCTGAATTTCATGCATAAAGGATTCGTAAAACATATATGGTTGCACTACAATTTGGGAATAACTATGCTTATCCTTCACTACCAATTGATCTTTCTTTATTTCTCTTGTTTTATTGTTGTTTCTGTTGGTTTTCTGCCCTATTAGATATATATTCAGTCAAGAATTTATACTTGAAACCCACCAGGGATGTTGATGTTTCTTAATAATACCTTCTTGCTTTAAAGAAAATTAGATTTTGTATTGTGTAATATGGGTTTTCCCTCTCTCTTGGTGATGTCTCATTTTGTGAACTTTATTAGGAGGCTAGAAGGCGTATTGGATGCTTTTGCTGACAGACTCTCAAAGCCACGGCTGTTTCTAACAGATAAGATGCTAATTGCTCTAGGTAAACTATGAAGATGCCTTCTAATTCTCCTCTGATCTTAATTGCCATGGTTGCAATGTCCTTCAAACTTGCTTTTGAATATCAAATTGGATAAATTTATATTCCCATTCCTTTGAACGTTCAACTGAGTACTTTGTGCCTTATTATTTAAGTTGTTATTGCATTTCTAGGTTATTGAATTGTCAGAACATCTCTCTTTGACAGTTTTTTGTTATTGCATTTCTTGGCCGTAAGTTTAAGGGCTGGCAGAGACAGTGTTGATTGAGATATAGATTACACAGGATATCCCCTCAGGGAGAGGGAAGGGGATCATTTTGTTTCAACACTTCCATGCTTTTGGCTAATCCTAATTGTGTTATTTTATCATTTTTGTGAACTACATGCAGCTGGTGGTTTAGGTCACGGATTGGCCCATGCTGTGTTCTTTTGTCTAAGCCTCTTAACACCAGCATTTGGTCCAGCAACTTATTTCATTGACAGGTGTTCGCAGATCCCATTCTTTCTGGTTTCTGGTGAGTCTTAAGTCCTAAAAAAATGGATAAATTTGTCACAGGCATTTTTATATCCTTTCCCATGGTTTTTATGTTTAATACATAATATTTGCCTTCATTGTTTGATTGTTTCATGTGATCTGTAGATAAAGCACAACTGCCAAAGTGAAGCTTTATAGTTTATGTCAATTTTCATTGTTTGGAAGCATTTAAGACTTACATGAAGGGCTGAATAGGAGTTGTTAATAGATTCTCTAATTATTCCTGTCTTGAACATTGCAGCAATCATTGCTCTTGCCTTTGTTACAATTCACACTTTCTCAATGGTCATTGCATTTAATGGATACAGTGAAGGAAATAAAGTGGATCAATTTTTCGTTCCCTTAGTTCATTTTGTGGCAGGAATGATGGTAAAATTCTACCCTTCATGTAACTGTGCTTTATCTTTTTCTGGCTAAGACATTGATTTGCTCATCTGTTTCTTGTACTGCCTGCCAAATTTGGCGTTTTTATAACATCTTGCGTGTTCAATATTTTCTTCCAAATGATGCTCAAGTAAAACCTAACCAATTCAGCATTTTTCATACTCAGACTCTGATAAATTTTTCCACTGGTGGCTGTGTTATTGGGATTCCTCTTCTGTATCTTATGGCTGGCATTACCTTAATGCATTGCTGGAAGATGGTGTGGAGAAGATTAGAAGAAAACCAGAGGCAGGGTAGTTCATGATAAACCACCACAAGCATACTAGTTTTTAGTTGATTGTTGTTTCTGTTCTGTAAAAGTGGAAGACATACAAGGGATGATGAATAGACTTGAAAACATGTACCCAAAAATAGATTTAGTTGAAAACCTCAGGTATCATATCTGTAGGTGCTCGTTCCAAGTCTGACCTTTGTAATTTGCCAAGTACTTATGAAGGTCTACATAATGCTTCTGGGCATGAATATATTGTTTGTGATAATGGTGTGGGAGACCGTGAATGATAATTTCCTGAATGGCATTTACTTTTCTTATTTATTTTTCTGCATGCAATATCGCATTATCCTTCTTGTTTCCCTTTTACATAACCAAAAATAATATTACATTAAAAAAAATATAACAATAAAGAGCACCTTCACAAGAACATCAATACATTATTTGTAACATCTTAATTTAAATAATGTTTGATATACAATTTTATTTGGAAAAATTGGGGGAAAAAGAATAAAGCCATTATTAATGATAATTATAATAAAGTAGTTTTACTAATCCTTTACGATTTCAGTTTTATATTAATTACTAACAAAGAATCAGAACAATATGTGACCTGTGTATTATACAAACAGAAAAAATGATTTCGGAAACCAGTTTACTAGCTTCGTTCTTGAAAGTGAACTTTGGTTCACTTTGGTTCACTTCAGAAAGAACTTCCAGATATCTCTATCTGTCATCTCCTTGGTTAAATGAGCTCCAAAAATGCCTTCTTCATCAACAAGACTTCTCAACTGTTTTGCCGCACTGTTGATGCCAACATAGTTCTTCTTTGTTGCCAAATATGCTACTCCATACGGAGGCCTCAAGCACTGTTTATTCAAAGACAGAGAAAGGAACAAATGAATTTGGAAAATTAGAGAGAGAGAAAAAAAATTGAAATTAAGTATTGATAATGCTCTGATATTAGAGAATAATGGAAGTCCAGAACACAAGCAACTGCAGCAGGTCTCAGAATAAAAACTGCAAAAGAAGATTGCTGCATGTTCCTATGGCTCAATATGCAGCTTAATTTTGAATCATAAGTTAGTCCAGAATCCAGATACTGATGTCACTAGGTTGTTCATAACACCAATTCATTCCCCAGCTTTGTTACTCTTTAACATAGCATACAGCATCTATTTCTTTCTTAATATTTCAGGTAACATCAATCATGAGAATTACAAATATCCAGAAACATACCTTTTTAATTAGTGCATATAGCTTCTTCAAAGAGGAAACTGAGAATGGGATCTCTGTCATCAAAATAACATCATAACCACCTTCTCCTTGGTCTGTCTCACTAGCTCTCTCCCATGGCCGGCTTCCTGAAAGCTTTCTTGGCCTTCTTGAGGAAACTTCTTGTGCTATGGCACTTCCATCTTGGCTATTGCATCCATCCATGAAATCCTCCTCAGAAAAGCTAAGGCTCATCCCTGTAGTCACTTCAGACACATCATTCCTGACAACAGACAAGACTGTGGGGAGTTCTTCAAAATCCCCTGCATAGAAGTGCACCATTGGTGCAAGAGTTTGTCTGGAAGGAGTTACTGGACCCTCTGGCTGCCGGCTCTGCCTTTCTTGAGCTTGCTCTAGATTGGCAAGAACATTTGGAATGGTAGTGCATCGTATGGATTCTGCATTGAGGTCTTGGAAGTGAACTGTGGAAGCACCCTGTACAAAAATTGAATTAAATTTAGTAAACAGTATATCTTTCATGTAACCAAATTCTTTGTCAAACATATTTTGGCATGAGAGACAAGATTTTTTTGGAACAGGAGAAAGCCCTCCCAAAACAGGAGTCAACACCGGTGGGAGTGGGGGTGTCAGATGTGTGTGTGTGTCTGCGTGTGAGCAAGAGAGAGAGAAAGGGGAGGGAGAGAACAGAAGTTAGGATCAATAAGTGAAGACCTACCTTCAGGCAAGCAAAAATGCCTGGAAGTCCATAGCTACAGCCCAGCTGCAATAATAAGCAGCAGACAGAATCTCAGATTATATATGGTATGGACTTAAACATAGAGAAGTCAACTCCATTATGCAATTACTGAATAAAATTTCCTAAAATAAGAAGAGAGTTGAAGGGCAGAAGCCCAGCTACCTTACATCACAAACCCATATTTTTCATTCAAAAAAAAATATTAATAACAGTCAAAAAATAGTAACCAGCTCTGAAGTTGATAAAAAATATCAAGGAAAATAGTTAATGAAGGTCAACTATTTTGATTGTCTGAATCAATCCTATGTTGAATTAAAACAGATGCAAGATCAAATAAGAGCTTCTTTTATTGGACACTAGCTCAAACCAGATCACAAGTAAGACATTATTGTAAAATGAGTTTAAGCAGAAATATGCCAGCAAAATTATTCCCTCAAGCCAGTAAATTAGGCAAAGGAGCAATTTAACTTTACCTATCTAATAATAGCATATAATACATTTACAAGTTCTGTTTCTAGAAAGAAAATATGAATGCTTTGATGTCAGATATGTTGTAGTTAATGGTCGGAAATAAAAGTAAAAAAGAAAAGTGCACGTTCTTCAAGAAATTGAACTTTGCAGCACAGCGCTAGAGAATAATTGTAACATTCCTCAATATCTTTTGTTTTGTTCATGAACTTTTTCTATATTGAATTACCTCAAGCACCCTCTTGCCTCTAAAGCTTAACTGTCCATCACGAATCTCATGCTTGAGGACATTTACAAGATCAATAGAGCTGTCCCAAGACTTGAGATAACCTGCCAAACAAGTTGTTTATAGCTGTTCAATCAATTTGATTCGTTCAAGCATTTTATGAAGAAGAATTAAATATTTATTTGTCTAGTAAACAAAACAGCTCACAGAAGTACTCACCATCAGATATTGAGGATATCATTTCAGAACCAGTGAAAATATCTGCAACACTAATTCTTCCCTGTAGGAGGTTAAGAAAAGCATGAAGAATACATTTTGCCAGAAAAGGAAAGTAAACAATACTTGATATGTAATAACAACTACAGGTGCAAATGCACATGCATTTTTTGTTTGTTCTAATTACTGTATCCAGAATCTATATTTACGGCAAAGAGAATAGGGGAAAAGGCAATCAGGAGAATCTTCTTGGTCAAAAATACCTTGAACACATAGATCCCTTGCAGGTCTACATTATCCCCAGCAAACTTGTAAGGGTGTCCTGTCTGTAGAGGGAAAACAATAAAAAAACTCTCAAAAAAAAAAAGAAAAAAAAGAATAAAGTAACAAACAAAATAACTGCTTGTGAACCAACTATTTGTCTCCTGGTTACTACATTTATATTGAAATTCAAGACAAACGAACCTTTGAGGGGATAATCTCAACAGCTGGGGAAGGAAGATGGACATCTCTCTCAGAAATGGTGGAGATGCTGTGACTTCCTCGATCATGGAGCACCAAGCCTGGCAGACATTGTGCAAGAAGCGATGGCGCACGCATCTTAGCTTGAACTCAGGGAAACAGATAAAAAGAAAGAAAAAGCTGCAGAAATTCAAGAACTTGCGTCAATACAGAGATGATTCCTTGACAGAACAACATGTAAATATATGACCATGTCAAGCTCGAATTCCAAATTTAATGGCAGACTGTTTTTCATGAAATCGCCATGGATCACATCTTACATCCAGAATTAAAATTTTATCACTAAGAACACTAATTAATTCATCTACATTATCCATGAATCGGAAACTATAATTCAGCTAATTCAGCTAACAATTAGATAAAAACAAGCAGATATAAGAATGAGACTACACCTTTGTCACGACAACAATCTGTATCTTCTTCCTCGAAAATAATCGATTTTGATCTCAATCCTTCCTCTCGTTCTGCCGGTTCCGACTCTGCTTTTCTCCTTTTCCTTTCCTTTTCCGACGAACTTGTGCGATCTGGATTCTCCAAACTTAGTCTCCTCCGTCGCCGTCTCTAGAAATCTCCTCTCTCTTTTAAAATTGCCACATCTGGCACACCCTCACCTTCCACGATTCTTCCTCCCGTTCTGGTCAGCTCAGAACCCAAATTTCTATTTCTTCCATTTCTTTCCTTCCTGTAGACCAGGTCACCAAACCGGACTTTTTTTTTGTTCTTTTCTTTTATTACTATTAGTTTATTTTTTTCACGTTTTTCTTTAATTTCGTATTTTGTTTGGGTAAACTTCATCGAAAGTTAATAGCTTTTATGGTTAAACATTCCAATCAGTCATTTTTATTCCGTGACAAATTGGCCCAATTTTTGAAAAAGATTTCTTTATCATTAAAGTTGAATTTTATGTCGTCTTTTTTTGAAAGATGTTCTTAATTTGTTTAGAAGTCTTAAATTTTTAAATTCAAACTTGTATACAAGTTTAGGTTTTCAAAAATATTTTGTATAGTCTAACTAAAAAAGAAAAAATCTAAAGAGCAAGCCCTCTTTTTATAGGTTAGAAATCTTCAACTTGAAGATAGGGATGTCAATTTCTTTTGATCCCCGTAAACAAGTTGAGGAGAAATATCTTTTTCAATGAGGTAGGGACGGGGGTATTTTTTCTTGTGACTTTATGTAAGGAATTTTTTTTGCCTCATAAGATTATGTTGGAATCTTCGATCCCATGAAAAATTAAAAAAATATATATTTGTTTTAAATTTAATCTAACTTAATTTATCACAATACATTTTAAATCCAATATAATAAAATTAAATTTAATCTAATTTTACACAATCTAACTTAACTCATCTAAGTCTAACTCAATTAAATTAAATTGGATTGATATTTGTTTATATTTGAAGAATTTATATTTAAAAAACTTTAAATAATTATACTTGAATTTTTAAAACTTTGTTCACTATATTTAAATATTAATTAAAAATATTTGAAGAATGAAATTTATATTTGAGGTTCCTCTCATGGGGACGGGGTGCAAAATATGACCCCGTCAAAAATCCCACAAAGATTCCTATCGTATTATGCACATGAGTAAGGACGAGCGGCACTTCTAACCTCATAAGGCCCCATTGTCACCCCTACTCGAACATGTTATTTCAATGTTATGCTCACAGCAGCCTCAACCTTCCCACTACAACAAATGTCTTATACTCTTTCGTTGGCATGAAATTTTGTTTTTTTTTTTACTCCTTTTTTGGAAATAAGGAAAATAAAAAATTTAAGGCTTAAAGCAAAAAGGCTCTCGTCTCAAAAATACTGAAAGGGATTTGACCTTTTGAGCTTCAGACCTGGCATTGGGTGTCTCAATTTTATAACCTTAATAAGTCCAACAGAAGCCTTAAGTCCCACAGAAGGGCTCTCTTTTCCCAAAAGCCATAGGCAAAAGCCACTTTAAGTTCTTTCCCTTAGCAAACTTAAAAGTTTTAACTTTTCATCGTATTTTATAATATTTTTAATTCTTTACCTTATTAGATTTATAAATTTTAGTCTCTCCTCTTATACTATAACACTTTTAGGCCATCACCTATTAAAATTAAAGAAAATAGCCCTCATTTTATAAAATTTTATTAGTTCTATTAGCTGACTGTTAATTCTATTAGCTGACCGTTAGTTGATTATTAGCTGTTAAAAACCTTTTTTCAGCTAACAAATTAACGGTTAGTGTAAAGTAAGGGTTATTTTCTTCGATTTTAATAGGTGAGGGGTTAAAACCTACAAATTTAGTAAGATGAGAGGTTAAAAGTGTTATAATATAAGATAATGAGCTAAAATCTTCAAATTTGATAAGGTGAGGGGCTAAATAAGTTTTTGCCAAAGAAATAAGGGCTATTTACCCTCCCATAAAAAAAAAAAAGGCAGGCGGAGGGTGTTTGTGATTATTGTCGCTGTAAGAATTATTAAAGTTATTAATTTTTAATTTTTTTAAAAATTGTGTTTAAAATTTTAGTTTATTGATAGATTTTAATTTATTAATAAATAAATTTTAATTATTTCATCAATTAATTTTTTATTTTATATTGCATAATTAGTTTTTTATTCAGTTAATGATCTCTTATTTTTATTAAACAATTATTATTAAATTGTTAATTATAACTATTAACATTAATTATTAATTATAATTATTAATTATTTTTAATTTTTTTATTAATTAAATTAAATAAAATTAATATTTTAAAAAATAATAGTATATATATTTTATAATTTTAACATTTTACTCCATGACTATGAGTGCATTTAAGATTGTTGTGAAGTGCCCTTGCTATAGTTGTGGTTATGCTAAACTATGTTATATTGTTACTGTAATTGGTAGTTATTTTAGTGTTTGATTATTTATTTTTTAAAAATATTATGAATAAAATATGGTAGATTTTATTGATTATTAATTAAAATTTAAAAAATATTATAAGATATATAATTATTAAAATAGATCATATTTATTATTTTTTAATAATTTAAGTTTTTTAAATTTGTTATCATTATTAAAATATCATAAATTCTGATGTAATTAAATTATAAAAAATTAAGTTTTAATGAGTAATTTTATAATTATATTAAAGATTAAGTATTTTCTGTAAAAATTACCAAAAAAACTTTAAAATAAAGTTTCTGACTTTATATATAAAATTATTATAGATTTACTATAACTTCTATAATTAAAAAAAAACAATTTAAAAAAAATTATCAAATACAAAAGTATCTAAAAATATTATATGATTATATGAGTTTTTGATTTTATATATAAAATTATTATAAATTTATCATAATTTTTATAATTAAAAAAATAATTTAAAAAAATTATCAAACATAAAATATCTAAAAATATTATATAATTACACGAAAAAACTCTTTATTACAATATCAAAGCACAATATATCACTGCCGGGGGTGGCGCGGCTTTCTTGCCTCAAAACTACTGTAGTAAAAGTAATATACTGACAGGCTTTGGGCTTCGGCTTTTCCCGAAAGAAGCATACTGAAAACAACTAAAAGGCTTTCTTTCTTGTCTCCAAAAAGCTGAGAGGGGATTGGGCTTGGGCTCCTATGTCGTCCTCATTTTTCACGGTTTCTCATTTTCCTTGGGCACTATCACCCAAAAAAATATTATAAAAAAAATTAAAAAATACAAAAGGGAACAACGGAAATAGAAAAACCTTCGGCAGATAATCCAATTTACTGGTATTATTTTTATACAGGGCAACTGGCAAGCGTGTTCAAAAGCAGAAACGTTTATCAACAGCTACCAACTACAAACTTCAAACTCCCATAACATATCTTCATAGGCAGCAATAAAATGCCATTTTACTTGTGACGCCAAAGTGTTAACCATATCTAACCAAAGACTAGAGGCCTCTACACGGAGTACCGGCACTCTCACAAAACTCTCAAAAGAAGCATATGGGATTTATTTACATAAAGGGACTTTTATTTACAAACTACTTGGATTGCCGTGGCGATGAATATGACGGGCAGAAGAGTATGCTGAAAGTGCTGACCCAGTCATGCTCAATGAGTGCTTAGCAAGGCCTACGCTTTTCTTAGTAGCCACCCATACAGTCCAAAAGAATCCAATCCAACCTGATTCACGTGACCAAATTTTCAAATTTAAAATAGAGTCATAACAATTTCCAAAGAAGAAAGTAGAGGGAAATAAAAAAAAAAAAAAATTCCACTATGAAGAATCTCATCTATCAAGCTTCTAATAGGAACATCTTTGGAGGCTGATATATATGCACATTTTAAAGGAATGAACATAAATCCACTTTAACAGCAATGCTAAAATGTCACCTTAGCCAATTAAGAGCACATTGGAATAATATGTCATGCTTTGTCGGGACTTGCAATTTCTTTCACGTTTCCCTCAAAAGTTCTAGCTCAAATTGTTAATAATAAGTAGTTATTGGTCTTAACGCTTATATATCACCTTTTTTGTATGGAACTTAATTTAGGTGTGTCACACAATTAACTGCACTTGGTGCCGAGAAAAAGCTATACTACAGGTTGTGACTTTCAAGTTAATGTAAAAAAGCGTGTTTGTAGTGGACTGATGAGAGTTGGAATTAAGATCAAAACACATGAAGCACCTAAATGAAAAGAGATATACCTGTGGCTATCAGAACAGCTACAATTGCTGAAAATGTTGCAGTAGAAATAGTGATTGCTGCAACTGATAACGCGCCGATATAGATAGCCGTAACACAAGCAAAGAACAGAGCCAAGAAGCCTCCTGCAGCAGCCAAAGACATAAGAAGAGAGATGACAATGGCATTGACAGTGGCAGCCAAGAAGAAAAGCATAAATATGAACAATCCCGTCAATGTAAGAAGAGTAATAGTCCCAACCTACAAGAGAATTGGTAACAGATCAGATCATGCCTAAAAAAATAATAACAATGTTCAATACAATCAATACCAACCAATAATTATTAGTAAATCGAAAAATGGCTCAAAGCAGCAGAATCCCATTTTCTTCTTTATAAAAAAGGAAAAAAAAGGGTTAAAATTCAAACCCAGATTTCCCTTTTCCTTTACTTTCTCAAATGTAAAAATTGGGAGAAAACAAAAAGATTATAATAATAATAATAATTTTCTTTCTGAGCTTGAAATGGAAGAAACATAGGTTCATTGACTTCATTCAATAAAAAAAAAATTAATACTAAAATTAACTATTTTAAGAAAATTAAGGGAAGAGCAGTTACAGAGATAACAAGTAGAGCACGGAGACAGCTGCCTCTGCGAGTCCAGAGGAGAACACTCCGGCCGGTGTTTTTAGAAGCTTCACGAAGCTGGTGCTTGTTCTCAGAGACAGAGAGTTTGATTCGGCGAAAAAGCGGCGTTGAAGCGGCGGGGCTATTCGGATCAGGGAAGAAGATGATCGACAGTAAACGGTGGAGAACGGCGTAGGGTCTATCCTCCTCCCGGTAGTCCCACTTGGCTTTATGCGGCAGTGGCTTGTCATCCACCGCGATGCCGTTGTGTATCTCCTCCGGCTCCGGCTGCTCGTGCTGCTCCGCCATTTTCAGTGAAGAGTAATTCTTCGTCGGAGACAATTCTCAGTTACGATAGCGATGAAACTGAGGCTTGAAAAAGAAGTTCAGTCTCAAGGATCAGCAGGTCGGTGCCAGGTGGTCCCTGATCATTCTCAGAGACATACACGTGGGTAAGATAATAGCCCTTTGATTCCATCTCTCACGTGCGCCCTATATTTTTAAACTTGGTTTTAAATTTTTTTTTTTATCAAGGCATTTAAAACTTTATTTTAAATTAACAATGGAGTAATTACCAAGTTGGGACACAAACTTTACTCAATTTTCTAATGTAGGGCATAGAATTAGTTCCATTCTGTTTGAGGACTCTATCCATTCCACCTTTTCTGTTGCATTCCATTAGTTACCGTTATCTATTCTACATGGCAAATGGAACTACATCACCATCTTAATCTATTCAACATGGCAAATGGAACTATATCACCATCTTAGAACATGTATAATAGCAAAATTCTCCTTAGTATTTTGTTAATATTTGATTAAATTTGATTTTTCAATAAAAAAAAAGGAACAGAGAGAAAGGCCCTATTATAGATACTCATGTGAATGATTTTTCTAATTCATTCAAGATTGACAAATGACAACAGTCTATATGTCGGGTGAGCTTTGGGTTTCTTTATAAAATAAATGCAAGTTGGCTTGGGTTACTAATTTGCCACCAAAATTTTATTAAAGCCTCATTTGTTAGTAAGCAATTTTTTGAGGGACTTAATTGACGAATTTTTTCAAAATTTTATTATTATTATTTTTAACCAGAGCAATAATTAGTAGGTTAGTTTTATTAGTTGTTAACAACTGAAGATTCGATCTCCAAATTTAGTAAACATCTCACCTTCTTTAATGAGAGGTGCGACTCATCGGACCGCTTGATAAAGTTCTATTTTCCCTATTACTACAACTTAATTACTTTGTGTTGAATCCACTACACACAATGATCCGGTTTTTCACATGTGCGAGGTCAGTGGAGGTTTTTTTGGGAAAACACTTTGCTTTGTCAAATATGAAATGGATCAGTCTTATTCCCTTAACCATGAAGCAAGAGTTTTGGTTGTTGGTTTGACAAGTAGGATCAATTATTTGCTTATCTCTTCAAGGCTACATGCCGACGGGGTGTGTTGTGTTTTAAAGTTAAAAAGAACTAACAGTCCAAGACTTCAGGGTCTCCACACACTCCATTAATTCCGTCTTTCATTTTCTCAGCACCATTTGTCGGCAAATTAAACTAACAGTCCTTCCACAATTTCCTACCTTGTTTTAGAGGAATGCGTTGTCTTGATGTGCGACAGTGATTTATCGAATGGTGCCCCCTTAGTTCGGAAGGGAAAGCATCCCTCTTTAATTAATTTGCCAACCAGCTTAGAGATGTGTGGTGCCTAGATTGTTCAATAAATGACTAGTTGAAAGATAAAAGGAAACTCGTGATATTTGATATTAAAAATGTTAAAATGATTTTTATATAATTTTTTTGTTTTATTTTTTTATCTCACTTGACATGTCATTTAAATAATTAATTTTTTTAATTTATATAAAATCTATACTATTGAATGCATCTATTTATTTAATGACATGTGAAAATTATATAAAAAAATTTATTTAATAACATATAAAAATTATATAAAAAAATAATATAAAAAAATTATCCTTATAATATCACCCTTCAAAATGTTATGACATATACAGTAATGGTGTTAGGAAGATTTGTTAGAAGGGTCTGTTTTTTTGGTAAAGAAAGTTTATAGTTAAAAAAGTCAGAAAGTATTCCATCAGATTAACCATATATTACAATAGACACTTATAACAATATTTAAATAAAATATCAATGACTTAAATATTATTGAACCTAAGATCAGAGTCATCGACCATCAATAAGTTGAACCTCACCAATTGAGTAATTCACGAATATTAGGAGCAAAA
>BPVZ01000015.1:1678025-1694653 GCA_020521535.1 Rubroshorea leprosula
TATATGTCTGTGATCAGCAGTGTTTTAGAGACATTTCTTACCTCTGCCCGTGACTTTTTAATCCTTGTTGTGTTGTATGATAGAGAGCAGAGTGGATAAAGTTCTTGGGAGCTTTTGCAAACCTTGAAAATAGAGCCAACCAAGTATATAAAATGGTCAGTATTAGTACTATTCTTGAATTCCCTGAGCAAAAGGAAGCAAGAGGGCTTGGATTTGTTTCAGGGGAGAGTTGGCGCCAAATTGATCAGAGGTAGAATGTGTATAAATATGCTGATTATTATTCACTTTTACAGGTGAAAGACAATTATTTGTGTTTGACAAAGGTAGCAACAAACAAGGAAAACAGATTCAAACCAATAGTAGCATGGATGTTGTATGACAATGTACTAATTTATCCATTTTATCATTCTGAAATGCATCCATTTCACTAACTAATTTGGCACTTTCATGGGTTTATTATTATTAGTTGTGTTTGTTTTATGCAGGGCAAATGGTCTTTTACCAAGGAAGGATACAAACTAAAGGTAAATAGACACACACCCTCTTTTATTATAATTCTATAATTTGCAATTTTTTTTTTATTGAACATCATCTAAACTTGAAAACAGTTTGTGGTAGATGCAGGAGGAGAAAATATAGACGGTTCCATGAGCAAGATCAGCTATGATGTCTCTAATCCTGATGATCTAGAATCATTGCATGCTATCTTATGTGTAAGTTAATACTTTATTTATAGTATCTACTAAATGGAGGGCTATTGCTTGAGATTTAATATTGGAACTATATTATTACAATGTTTATAATTTCCAAGCTAGTTTATCACCCATAATCTTATCTTATAGTAAGCTTCACAATAGTCACATCATATTAAAAGAATAAATGTATATTAATTTGTGTGTCACAAAGTGAAAAGGCATCAATCATCAACATTTTTATATAAGATTATGAGATAACATTAGAATCGTTTTCCTCATACATTTTTGTTTCTTTATTGTTGCTCATTCTTTTGTGTTTTTGGGTATTTAGACCGTGGATGTAGTGATTGACGAAACATACGTCTCAGACCCCGTTGGATACAATCAATCAACGTTTCTTCAAAACATTAATGTTGAAGATGATTCTTGCTTTGCTTTTGTGACAAAACAAAGCTTGTGGAGATATGACAAGAGAGTCCAAAACTTAACTACTCTTGGTAAGTATCCCATAAACACTTCAATACATTTATATATCTCACATATTTTAACATTTAAATTCGGTACCTTCAATTTAATCATTTCAATTTTTTTTTAGGAATAATTCTACTTTTTTGTCCTTTTTATACAATTACTTTCAGTATATTATTTGATAATTATGTTAACCCTTTATTCTAATTTTAGTCTTAATTTTTCTTGGAATGAAGATTGGTTCAATAGTGCGATCTCCCAACCCCAATTGGTTTTAGCCGATCTTATTGAAATTTTTTTTCCAACTGGAAATTACAACACTACTTTCTTTAGGAATATTGCTAAGGTAAAATTTCTTTCTCTCCTATTATTGGTAATTTCTACTTCCATTTCCAATGTTATATATTAATAAATCAATCTTTGCACAGGGAGAAGGAATTATAAGCATTGGAGCCACCATGTGTGACAGAGATAGCTTAATACCTCTGGAGCCTACAGTACCTACCTGTGGATGACCTAAGTTTTTTATGGTAGTATTTTTTTTTAGTAGTATTATCATGGGTCAGTTTTTACGCATTATATTTTATTTTGTTATAGAAATTATAGAATGTGATAAATTTTAATTGGTTAATTGTCAATTTTTAATTTCTCTTTGTATTTTGAATGCTTTTGGTCCCTCAATTATGTTTAATACTTTTTTGGTCTATTAACTTTACAAATTATACTTTTTTTGTTTGGCATCCTTCTATAAGTTAAGTGATGATGTACTCTAACACTTTTTTTATGATGTTGTAATGACACAATATTAAATTACCTCTTGCTAATTAATAGATCCAGTTCTTAGAGTTCTTACGTAGAATATGCAACGTAGATGTTTATAAGTGTGGGAAAAATAAATTCGAAAAATAAATTTATTAATAAATAAATGTTATTTGTATTAAAGCTAGCACTAAAAGAGATTAGTTTTTTTGAATGCACCAGACAGATGTGGAGGATGCATTTTTAAAATTGGTTAGATAAACATTAATTTCAAAATACATAAAAATTGATATAAAGATAATTTAATTGTAAATATAAAAAATAAAAATAAGAAGCATAGTTAACGACCTAAATAGTTTAGTAGTTATTTATTTTCGTTGAAAATAAGAAATCTTAAGTTTAAATTGTATGATATACGAATGAAGTGAGATAAGAAATAAAAGATAATTACCTCTTATTATATAATAATAAAAAAAAAAAAAAAAGTGCGGGAAACATGGACCTAACCATGATGAAAAGAAAGTCACGAAACAAAACAGTGTGCAAGAGAAACGATAGGGGATATTTCATTAAAAATAATAAATAAAATAAAAAAATAAACGAGGGGGAGATATCATAATCAGGCTGACAATTAGATAGGCTGTAGCCCATTGAGGGAAACGGGTCGAGCCTAAAATGAAATCAAGTAAATGGACTTCGAAACTTTGATAGCTAATTCCAAGAGTTGGGCCTTCACTTCGTCGGCCTCCGATTTTTTGGGCTTCGTGTCGGCGTTGTTTCCTGTCGCCATCTTCGGCTCTGTCTTTATGTCGCCGGGAACCTGGGACGGGAACCGAGCAGGGTCCTCTCTCCGTACTCCTTAGCGCTTCTCAACAGTGATGGAGCAAGAACAAGGAGAACTCGACAGCTTTCTGAAATGGGCGGCGGAGCTTGGCATCTCGGACTCTCTCCAATCTCAAAACCCCAGCTCTTGTCTCGGCCATTCTGTCATCGTCTCTCACTTCCCTCACGCCGGCGGGTAACGTGCACGCAATGAATCTCATTATTGTTTTTGTTTTTAAATGGGTTATCTTTTTCCTTTTGTATTTATGTGTTATGATATGCTGCAGAAGAGGTTTGGCTGCAGCTCGTGATCTCAGAAGAGGAGAATTGGTTCTCAGAGTTCCAAAATCTGCCTTACTCACGAGCGAGAGTGTCATGAAGGATGAAAGTCTTTCTCTTGCCCTCAAGAGTCACCCTTCTTTAACCCCTACCCAGGTTTTCTTTCTTTCAATTAATGGCATCTTGGGTACTTGTTTGCTCGAGTGAATCTTTATATACTCATGTTTTTAATGGGTTTTCAATGCAGATGTTAACTGTGTGTTTATTATATGAAATTAACAAAGGGAAAAGTTCATGGTGGCACCCTTACTTGATCCACTTGCCACGTAGTTATGAGATACTAGCGGCTTTCGGTGAATTTGAAGTGCAAGCTTTGCAAGTTCAGTTTTTCAGTGTGACTTTATTTATTTTAGTTTTTTTTTGGTTTGTTTTTGACTCTGATGAGGATATATAGTTTGGTAGTTTATTGATCTTAAACTGCTTCCTGAAATGTTCAAGATGTTTTAGGTGGATTATGCTGTCTGGGCTGCAAAGAAGGCCGTAACAAAAGCTAAGTCTCAGTGGAAAGAAGCTAGGAAGTTGATGGAAGAACTTAAGTTTAAGCCTAAACTACTGACTTTGAGGGCTTGGCTTTGGGCTTCTGGGACGGTGAGAATGTTGTTCTTATATTTTATGGTTAGCTTCACTTATTAGTGTCTTCTTGGTTTGCCCATTATTATTGTGTGTGTTTTGTAGATTGCTTTCTTGAATGAGTTAATGTCTTTTATTTAATATTCCATGATTTTTATGCTTAACCTTTTTGTCCCCTTTATTATTAAAAGTATTCTTATTATTAAAAGTATTCTTAATTCAATTTCCTCTTTAAGATATCTTCACGGACATTACACATACCGTGGGATGAAGCTGGGTGTTTGTGTCCTGTTGGAGACTTGTTCAATTATGCTGCACCGGGTGACGAGCCAAATGGCTTTGAAAATGTTGATCTCTTGCAAAATGGAGATGCTGCAGATGACATGGATGCAGGGCAGTTTGATGCTCCTTCTTGGAGGTTAACAGATGGTGGATTTGAGGAAGATGTCACTGCTTATTGCTTTTATGCTAGAAAAAACTACAAAATGGGGGAGCAGGTATAGTGAACTTAGGTCATTTGATTCACTGTGCATGTTAATGATCTGTTTTCTAAATTGATAGGCCCTTTTTTATTTATGTTTATTTTCATAATTCTCATCTTTTAGTTGTTGCTCTCCCTGGGCAAATTTTCTGAATCTGACTTAGTTGCATTGAAATATAATTGCATGTGCATCTTTAAATTAACAATGGTTGAAGTGGCTGATTTGAGAATCTTAGTATGGATAATTAATTTTCTAAAGTGTTACTTCTTCGAAGTGCAGTATCCTTAAACCTGTAGGACCCCCCAAGTTCCTACTTCAATAAACTCTTATTTTTTAGTCAATTTTTATATAAAAAATTATGAATAAATAAATGATAGTGGGGGTGAATCAACTTCTTTGTGTTTTTGCACGATATGAGCTTTCATGGCCTTAATATAAGGAGCTTATTACCATATCTCCAAATGAGGAAAAAATAATATTTTATTTCCTTTTTTTCCTCGGTAATGAGAAAAACAAAATGTAACAGGACAGATTTGGAGAGTAGCATTGTTTTGGCTGCTGCCCTTCTTCTTGATGTTCATAGCTGGTTAATTAGTTTGTTCTTATGTGCATGAACGATATCATTATAAGTTGTTTAGCTTATTAAACTGTTTGGCGGAACAACTTTCCTTTGTTATGGAGCTAGCTATGTTTATTTCTATGTTTATCTTTTTAATCCAGTAGTCAAGACTCAAGAGCTTGAGATCCAAGGGTTTCTACAGTTCTACTTGTGTTTTTTGATTTCACAAAAAGCAAAATGAGATTGAAACTGATTATTATTATTATTATTATTATTATTATTATTATTTGCTTAGCAATTGAAACTTGATTTGTTGCCTGCAGGTTCTCTTAAGCTATGGAACATACACAAATTTAGAGCTTCTTGAGCATTATGGGTTTCTTCTTTATGAAAATCCAAATGACAAAGTTTTTGTCCCATTGGAAGATGACATATATTCCTCAACTTCCTGGCCAAAAGATTCACTATATATTCATGAAACTGGGAAGCCATCTTTTGCTTTACTGTCTGCTTTGCGTCTGTGGGCAACCCCAGCAAACCAGCGGAGATCTGTAGGACAACTTGCTTATTCAGGATCTCAACTTTCACTAGATAATGAGATATCAATCATGAAATGGACATCTAATAACTGCTTGGATGCTTTGAAGAGTCTGCCAACATCAATTGAAGAAGATAGCCTGTTGCTTTCTGCCATTGAGAAATTCCAAGATTATGATGACCCTGTGGAGTGGAGCAAGACAGCCCTTTCTTATGGAGGTGAGGTTTGTGCTTTCTTGGAAGCATTTGATCAACAGAATGGAAAAAGCAGTGTCGACTTGGTATTATCCAATAGAAATAGAATGTTGATAGACAGGTGGAAATTAGCAGTGCAGTGGAGACTAAGGTATAAGAAAGTTCTTGTAGATTGCATATCATATTGTTGTAAAAGAATCAATTCCCTCTCAGACCAGGGTGTTTCAGCACAGGATGGAGAACACCTTGGCTCATCCGAGTTGGTTACCAAAGTCAATAGTATGAGCATTCCACAATCTTTGACTGGATCATGACGGTTTAAAATCATTGTATTGAATTCCTTTGGCTACATTGTATTACCTTGGTTATCCAGAAGATTGTCTGACCCACGTTATTAGAAGTGGGTTGCATGCTTGTCTATATGTGTCAAACTTTATTTAATCCATTATAACGACAGTCCCTTTACCCTTAAACTGTGACTGTCAGAATTCCGATGGGTTAAAGTATTTTCTGATCACTTCTGTCCCTGTTCTTGAGTTCTGTAGACTACTCTAGTCTATTCATCAAAAAATGCTGTATAAAACACAATGCCTGAATAGATTTTAACACAAGGAATTCATTATTTTAAAAGAATTACATAATGTGGTGAAGGAAATGAATCATCCCAATTCCAATGAAGTTAGCTGAGCAGAAGCAGTATAGCTGGGAAGCAGAACAAGCTCCCTTGTTGGGATTTTATGAACCAAACAACCTGAATGCAGTGCATATTAAAACGGTTTTCAGTTGTTAGAATGGCGTGGATTTATTTTTTTGTAAGAATAGCATTACCATATGATATTTAGATTTTAGAGAATCAACTCTACCTTTGTATGCGTGACTGCGTCCGTTTGGTGCTGCACAACAAGAAATCCACAGAATTCAGCTTTCATATTTGTTCAATTTTATGAAATGGTTAGCTACTGAATTCTAATCCATTTTCAATTTGAGTACTAAACTTTAGTTTCTTTCAATCATATCCCATAGTTTCTTGATTGATTTAAATTAATAATCAGTGTCATAAATGCAATGCCAGATACAATATAGATCTGCTTTGGAGGAATTGAGAGATTGTTTTATTCCTGGACTTCTGAGCTAGAAAGTGTGTATCCTAAGAATACTGCATTAATTTTTGGGAGGTGCAGTAACATGCCTTGGCATGCGCCGCGATTTGCCTGGTGGTGCTGGCGGCGCTGGTGGTGCTGGCGGCGCTGGCGGTGTTGGCTTTGACACTGGAGGCGGGGCTTCATCACTTGCAATTGGCACAGTTTTTACCTAGAGTAGTGTCACATGGAAGTAAGCACAAACAACCATTAATCATTTCTGCAGTCACAAATAAAAATGACATAAAACATACCTGATTTCTGAAATGCAGATTGTAGAAGGCATGTATGTATCTCTGCTTGGCTTGTTTCTGCTCCTTGTTCAATTGCCTCCAGAAGCTATAGATGCACCCCATGTTTAATACCTTGTTTGCATAAATCTTCCAGGTGTAGCTACAAATAAGAAGGAAGATACAAATATTGAATAAGGCCTTAGTGAAATAATTCATGGAATCACCCTAAGAGCATTCAATCAGTACATACCATTCATTTATCCGTTTCAAACCGTCTTCAGAAAACATGTTCCAGTATCCTGGATCCACCTTACATTTCTCGAAAAAGTCAGCTATCCTGTTGCTTGATTCATCCCCATTGTATGGATTGATATGAAAACCTGACACTCCATCCACTATAATTTCCGCTGGTCCTCCCTGATTAGTTGCAAAGGTGGGCAAACCACAGTTCATTGCCTCAATGACAGTCAGACCAAATGCTTCATACAGAGCAGGCTGCACAAAAGCTCCTTTTGTATCTGCAACATAACGGTACAGTTCTCCATTCCTGTTCCTGTCAGTCTGTGCCGCTATCCATCTGAGCTGTCCCTTGAGTTGGTATTTTTCTATTAAGGCATGCATCTTTTTGATTTCTGCGATTTCCTCTCTGTCTTTTGATTTCGAGGAATCAAAGAAGCCCCCTACAATGACCAGGTTAACCAAACTTCTCAGCCTCTTGTTCTTCCCATACCACTCAGCTAGTCCTGTCAGGTTCTTTACTGTATCAAGTCTTGCCATTGAGAAGATAATAGGCTTCTTCTTGTCAGCTAGATATCCACTGAAATCCACCAAGTCGTGCCATTAAGACAAATCTAATTTGGCAATATGATATAACAGAAATTCTATGACTCAATAGAATTAAGACTTACATGTGCTCATCATTGTCCTCTTTGCTGTAAAGAAGTTCTTCAATGGCAGATTGAAATGATGTGAATCGTTTTTGCTTCTCAGTGTAGGGAAAGTATACAGATTGGTCAGCTCCAGGAGCAGCAATGTTGAATTTGGGGTCAAAAACATCGATGCCTGAAACAATTCTGCAGAGACCTGGAAGAGTAAATGCAACATGGCTCTCATACTGTCCAGGTCTCTCTTTGCTGCAAATAAAACATTTGAATCAATGCTTGGTTTTGAAAGCAAATACATGGATAAAACAAGGCCAACTTTTCTCACCTCCCGGCAATCTCCTGGTATGTGCTGGTTATAATGAAATCAGTTGCATTCATAGCAATTGTATCAGCCATGAATTGACACGAAAAATGGTATTTGGCATCGAAGTCTTTCCAACGGATGTCTGAGTTTTCATATTTAGTCTTCTCTAAAGCATGAGCAATGGTTGCCTGTTTTGAACATGTAAAAAAGGACAACAGTAAATACCTTGAGAGTACAACGACTTTTTCAACAGACAATGGTTATGAAAAAAAAATATAAAACAATAAACACACCTGAGTTATCCCAAGTTTACTGGCTACAATAGATGCTACCAAATTCCCATCACTGTAATTTCCAATTATAAGATCTGGTTTCACTTCCATGACATCTAGGATCTTCACTGTTGCATCCTAAAAATGATATTCCGTGGCAGATGACAAATTAACGAGGACAGAAAAAAACATGAACAAGTGATGTTTGAGTGTACACAGGTACATACCTGTGCAAACCTCTCAAGATAGGGATAAATGTCAAAACGAGAAACCCAGCGGTTTAGCACTCCACTTTCTGTCTTGAATGGCACTCGAAGGATATTGGAATGTTTAGTACCAATGATTGGTTCCTGCTCCAGATTGCACTTTGTTCCTTTGGCATCTGGTATGAGTCGTGTAACCTGGTATGTTCAAGATTGTAGTTAAACCAAAGGTGAATTATAAAGCATGTGGTTGGTAAGTTATATATTCATATATCAAACTTACCACAAGTATTTGAGGCTTCACACTCAGCCCTTGGGACTTGATTCTGAGGAGCAATTCTTCTTCCATGGCCCGCACTTGATCTAGAATGTAAACAACCTGTTTTTATTTATGTGAAAATCAATGCCACCCTTCATTTCAATGCCATCAACAAGATGTAGAGACAAAACTTTGAAAAGGGAATCAGATACATAACATATTCTAAAATATTATAACAATATTGGTATCTGACATATATGATATACCTGACCGCCAGTGTCTGGCAAACCAAGGACATCTGACTGACCAAAGTAGCCATGGGGAGAGAATATAACAACATTGAAGATTATGGGAAGCCTGCTAAAAAACTTCTCCATGGACACTGGATCAGGTGCTTGGAGTACTTCTGAGAGATATCTTAGTGTCTCTATCACCCTCCCTGCAGTGTCACCCCAGCCTTTCTCAAAGCCCCATTCCTTGAACCTCTGCTCAAAGCTCTGATAGGGAGTGTCTTTAGGCAGCTCCGAGAGGGAAACTTCAGCTATTATAAGTGCCATCTGAAGCTTTGAAGCCGTGTTAAGTCTCTCATTTATCATAAGTTTCTGAACATCATATAGAAATGCATTCAAATTAGTGCACAAAAATTACATGTCAACTGTGGGAATCAGAATTGAATCAGTTTTCCTCTGCACCTCTCCCTGATATGCAAGAGTGAGAAGGTAAACAACTAGAGGTTTTGCATTCTCCTCTTGCCCACTAAGCTTGCAAGTCATGAACTTGGAGACAAAATTGAGCCCACTTCCAATTGAAGAAGATATGCTCAATTTGGGCATCGAGAAATCAAAAGCTCCAAAATCAACCTCCAAAGCATTTTCATCCTTTGCCCTGCAGCATAACCAAGTTTCATATTTTGTCACTTCACTTGACCTTATAGAATCAAGTTATAATGAAGCCGAGAATGAACAACGTAGAAAGGACATACCAATTCTCATCAATTACCATTTCCTTGAGCTTCAAGTAATCTGTAGAGGTAATTGCTTCAACAGAAAGATCATCAGCACTCACCTTCACAAATTCCCAGTAACCTGGGTTAGGCCTTGTTGCAAAGGTTACATGAGGAGGAATTACAACAGCTTCCTATTAAAAGCAAAAGCTAAATTAGAAAATTGACAAACAAAACCTTTCTATGATATCATATTAAAAGCATCCAATTTATTTATAAAGCCAGACAAAATTACTTAAATTAAGGAAATTAATGTACTTGTAATTCAGACACTGAAATAACTAAAATGCCCTTAATAAAACTCCTATCTATAATCATTTATTAATATTAATTTAATAATTTCAATGTTTAAATTGTAGTTTTTAATATGTAGTCTAGACTAAAAAACATAAAACTCAAATTACTATTAGCAATCATCAACCTGTGTTAAGGACAAGATAGCACCCAATACACCTTCCAAGACCTGTTGTCTTTCAGTCTTACTCTCTATCACCATCTCCATCTCCTCCTTCAACTCTTGAAGCTTCATGATCCTCCTACCATTTTGAACGTACATGGCAAAACATCTCTTCATATGGGAGCGGCTGCCCTGCTTCAGAGCGTCCGGCATGCTATCTGCTATGAACTCAGACCGTTTCATATCGGATGTAGTGGCCGTTGCTAGCTAGAGAAGGATGCTTGTGATGAAAGTAAAGGAAAGCAAATTTGAACGTGGTTTGTTTCGTAACCATGTGTATGCATTTATAGAGTGCATAGTTGATTTTGGTCCGTTAGGGGACTGGAATTTTGGGAAACTTTTTGCAAAAATGATTCGTTAAATAAAGGGAAGAGAAAGAAAAGAATTTTAAATGTATAAGGGAAAAGGGAAATATACTTTGCCTTTCGTGATGGGAAGAAAGACGAACATGAGAAGAGAAAGCTGCAATGTTCACGGCAATATTTAGCTTTTTTATTTTAGATAATGATTGATTGACCATTTAATTTAATACATTTTTAAATATACTTATTAAGAAATTATTATTTTTAAATTTAAATTCAAGATAAAATTTCACTTAGATTAATAGGTGTTAATAGGTATATGGAACCGAAATATATACCACTTATTACCCATTTACCCATTTACCTTTCTAACAATCTAGGCTGCCTTCGGACGTTAATTCATGATTCACGCTAAAAGCATATGTTCTTTGAGTTTGGAAACTCCTAAAACCAACTCTGTAATTATACTTTACATCAAAAAGGTGAAAAGAAATCAAAGAAAGAATTAAAGTATACAAGGGAATATCCCATATATAGAGGAGAAAAGGGATAGAGTAAAATACCAGTAATTCCAATTCTGACTTTGGAATCTGACCAAACCAAACCTGACATTGACCCAATTCTAAATGAAGTGAAAGCTCTATTTTAAGTTTTTCAGGGATAGCATGTTAAGAGAAAGTTTAGGAGAAATCAAAAGAAAGTCCAACAAATTTCTTATTATGGTCAGGGTCCTCTAATGGCAGATTAGGTTACCAGCATGGAAGAAACTATTGGAGTATCCTGCTAGATGATACTCATCACTTTTTTAGTAATTGGCATTAAGTAATATTATGGGTGGTTGGTCCGCAAAGATGTATTATTTAAAGAATTTAAATAATAAATTTACATATACCTGTAAAATTAAATTATTAAAAAGAATGACAAAAATGACGAGTTTACTATAATTTGACTCAAAAATAGAATTACCTAAAAAATCGAGCAACTAGGAAGAGAAGGCAAAACCTATTTTTAGTCTATCACCTTATTAAGTTTGAAGATTTTAGTCATTCACCTTTTAGATTTATAAGTTTTAACCCATCACCTATTAAAATCGAAGAAAATAACTCTCACTTTATACTAATAGTTAATTCTGTTAGTTAAAAATAGGTTTTTGTTAATTAACAGTCAACTAATAGTCAGTTAACAAAATTAACAAAATATTAAAAAGTTAGTTCTATTAATTATGTTAACTAAAAAAAGACTTTTGTAAGCTAACAATCACCTAATAATCAGTTAGTAGAGTTAACAGTCAACTAATAGAACTAACAAAATATTACAAAGTGAAGGCTATTTTTTTCAATTTTAATAAGTGAGGGGCTAAAAATGTCATAATATAAGGTGATGGGCTAAAACCTATAAATCTAGTAAGGTGAGTGACTAAAAATATCATAATATAAGATAAAAGACTAAAACTTTCAAATTTGGTAAGATGAGGAGCTAAAAAGTAAAGTTTTGCCTGGTGAGAACCCACTTAAATTTTATTTTGTTTAGTAATATAGATTTTTTATTTTTTTATTTTTTTGGCTATAGTATGAGCAGCGAAGTCTGGCTCACCCAAAAACAGGCAGCAACCAGCCTTTGAGGGTTAGGTCTTGAACCAAGCTGAAAGCTTAGAAGGTAGAGTCTAATTCAAGCTTTAAGAACCGAAGTTTCTACTTTGAACTCGGCACCATCAAACTTTTACAACATTCTAAGCTCAGTTCCAACTTCTAAGGTCGATTCTAACCCATTGAGTTTGTTGCCGGTCTAGATTATTATAAATTTTCAAAATAATAAATATAATTATGCTTTCTCATTAATAATAATTGATATTTAAGACGCTTTTGTGGGTTGTGTCCTGTGTATTTGGTTTATGTCATTCTCCTTCAATGAAACTTTCTATTACATGAGCAGTAGAAAATCCTCCGCATATCTTTTCTACTTTCTTTTAAATTAGTCATTATTGTGATGACATAGATTGGGATGTTTTATTAGTCTAACAACTTTTTGGACCGAGGTGCAAGACTAATAAACCATTCTAATTCTAATGAATACTTACTGCAAACAATATTTTTTTACAATCATTGCATAGTCACTATACATGTTATTATTTTCTTTTCTTATTCTGTTTTTTTCTTTTTCAACTATATATAAACGGCCTTGGTTCCAATGTTTTACATTCATTTTTCAAACTGGGGCTTACTCAGTGGAGGTGTTCTTGACGGGCCAATCAGTGATTTTGCATATGCGATTGGCAGAGCAGCAAATTTCTTCACTTTGCTCACATAAGCCCTCTTTGTGAAGTTGTCATAATCATTAGCTTCTATCTCATCTAGTATCTGCTGATACAACAGCAAGGATGCCCAGACCTGCAATGTTCAAGAACATCATGTAGAAAAGTTCAGTAAACTAACCAGTCTAACCCAATCCTAACTGTGAGTTTTGTAGATAGATAAATGGCAAGAATATCAGTATTTTCAAGCTAAACTCATTGACTCATTGACCCATTGACCTATTGCACATAGAAAAGTTTTGCAGTTTCATTTCAGCTACTTAATGGTTTTTGCAGTAATTAGTTTGTATATAGGAGATAGTACCGGCCATCTACTTGCTGGACTGAGCTCTACCACTCCTTTTTCTGCCTTATTAAAGAACATCCTTGCTCTCTTAATTTGTTTCTTCATGAAATTTCTCCATTTATCCGTCACCTTTCCACCAAAAACATCGTCATCCGAAAGTCCTGCCAGTGCAAGTTCATCCTGTGGTAGATAAATCCGTCCCCTTCGGGCACTAGTAAAAGAAAGAGAAATTGAAAAATGCAAAATTAGTTTTCTTTCCAAAAAATAAATATAAGGAAAAGGGGAAGTTTAATGATCACTGGCAGTATATCAATATCTAGAGCCCTGTTACTCACTCCTCTCCAACATCCCTAAGTATGTTGGTGAGCTGATTCGCAATCCCCAAAGCTAGTGCAGCATTATAAACACTTTCTATAGTTGCTTGCGAGTCAGGTGCAATGCCCATAACAGGAACACTCATCAAACTAACAGTGCCAGCAACATAATAACAGTAGAGGTACAGTTCATCAAAATTTTTGTATCTTGACTTCTTTAGATCCATCCTCATTCCTTCAATCATGTCTTTGAAGGGCTGGAAACAAGAGATTTACAGACTGAGTAATACCTTCTAGTAAAATCAGCCAACTTTTTTTATAGATATGTTGTGAAGGCCATAGGGCATAGATCATAGGCTACAGAGACTAACAAGGCTGGCCAATTGATTAATATGATGAACCTACTGCTCAGAAAAAATCTAGTCTTAAGAGCTTAGTCTAACCTGTATATCAACAGGAAATTCGGCAACAGTGTCCGATAATGCTGCATCAAGCATATCAAATGGACGACCTTTGAAAAGATCTTCCAACCTTGTTTCCCATCTATCTAAAGCAGTTGGTGTTATATGTAAAGCATTAGGCCCATCAACAAGCTCATCAGTCCTCCTACACCACACTGTATGTACAAAAAACAGAGTAAGAAGCAAAGAAATAGACTTATATGCCCTTAAGTTAGAGCTTGGAGTCCCATCGTAAAAGAGTGTAAATTGTACTATTTTGACATTTTGAGTTTAAGATAATAGGGAATCCTCTCCCTTATTCAGGACTCATGCCTAAACCACATAGCATTGCTCTTTCCTCTCTATTTTCTTACTCTAATTCATATCATGTCCACCTTTCACTATCTTATACTGTTATGTGTACTGCTTAAGGGAAAAATGATTGATTTACTTTTAAATGATATGGAAACACAATCTAAAAGCATTTCTCCTCTAGATTCCCAGCTGATACAAGTCATTTTTGGTTAGAAGAAATGCCCCAGCATGGAAGCCAATTTTCTTGCATGACCAAGCCTTTCTAAGAATTATTCACAGTACACATCAAACATGCAGATTCAGTAGCACAATACCATGCTACATACAAGTTATCACTGCTTGAAGGCCAAGCAATATAACAAGTGGCTCACATGCTTACTTATAACTTATAAGCATGTGTTGGTTATTTGAACAACAGCATTTTAAAAGCTTTGAAGTGCATATCTTCAAAAAAACTTCAAATTCATCATATTTTCTAATGCTTTGGATATTCTGATTTCCATCAACAATGTGACGTTTTATAATTGTTAAGGTACTGGGAGAATCAATCAAATTAACAATAATGTAAGGAGAAGGCTGTGTACTCCCTCACCATATATTGCCCAAATAGCTCTTTTTCTTTCCGGGGTCATCAGTGAAGTTCCTGAAATGGCAAGACAATTAAGAATTAACTCCACAGAAGAGGTAATCCCAACCTGAGATGGTCACTCAGAACAGTATTGAACTAACCAATATTGGAGGATAGACGACTAACCCAAATAAAATGTCTTGGCATATTCAGCACAAACTTCTCCACATCGATCATAAGCTTCACTCAACAAGCTCAGAGTCCCCGGTACAACAATTTCTGGCTTTACATCGAGATCACCGGTAGACCTCACCTGCTTCTTAACTAAGGCAGCCTGCTTCAATACCACATTATAAACCTTCTCCTCTGATGATACAGCCATTTCTACAGCTGGAGTAGCCACGGCACTTGGTATCACTGGGAATTGACTTCCACTCCCAAAGCCTGAACCACCTACATATAGATGCCTCAAATCGGTACTACAAGAGCCTATACTCAGTGTCTGCTTCCAACCTTTCTTTCCTATGCAATTGAACAACATACCCCGATTTCGACGCACACATTTTTTTGAATGTATTCCATCCAGGAATGAATCAAGTAGCCGAAAACCATTGGCAAACTCTGATTGGGAAGGTCCAACCCATAATAATGTAACAGACATGACTAAGCTGTGTTTTCCTTTCCAGAGAAACTCTATACAGATATTATTTACATTAATCTCACCAAAAGCTAGCCTGTAAAATAAAGGAAGGCCATATCAGTCCTGCAATTGAATCAAAAATCAACCAGTGTTCTACACATGCAGTCTAAACATCAAAACAATTGCAACTACAAAAATTGAACTCACTGATGAAATCCACAGAAAAGAACCCTTAAGAAAGTCAATTAAATCCTATCTTAATCAAAGCTCCAGGCTTTTTGCTGCTTTCTCCATCTCAGAGCTTCAGGCTTCAGCAAACGGATTAAAAAGATGCAATTGACGAGTATAATGAAGATCGTGATGGAAAAGGCCGAACCCTTTGGACTCAGTTGAGCTTCAAATTAATTGAACCCACTTCAAAGCATCAACATTCAACATCAATTCATAAAACTGACATCTGTGCCACTGAAGCCGACCAACCCCACCAATTCATCGGTTTGTTTTGTTTTCTCCTCCAAGACCAAGATGATAACATAATAAATGCCCTTTTCAGTTTTTCCAATGTAAACCCATTTTTGTCTAGATTCGGATTCAGTTCTTTGTCTCTTTTGTTTTTTTGCTGGTAAAAAGCTGAGCTCCGTTTCCACGGTGACTGCTGCATGGAAAGGTTGGACCCAGATATCCCTAATAAATCCCTGGGCCCTGACCCGTGCTATCCAATGATTCAAATTAGATCTAAACCTGCATGTATTATTTTATAGAAAAAATGTAGTGCACTCTAATGAAACTGTATTATATTAATTATTAAATAAAAATTATTTTGTATTTAATAATTTTTTATTTTACATTTTAATACATAATTAATATATTATATTTCAGATTATAAAATAATCTCATGGGTGGTCACCCAACTTTATTAAAATCAACCTTTTGGTCACTCAACCTCTAAACCTAACAAAATGGTCACCTAACTTCCCAAGGTGTCCAACCGTTAGTCACCCACGGTCAATATTAACTGAAAATGTTAAATCCCCGTTAAGGTGGCTAAGTTAAATGCCACATCAGATCTGACATGGCATTGCAACATGAGGTGGCACTCACTAGCGGGAATACTAAAGGGTGAAATCTAACCATAACTTGAATACCTAAAATATTGGCTAAATACTCTAGGGTTTTGAAGGGATTTTGTCGAATCTCTCAATTAGAAATTTCTTAGAATTTGGGCATTCCTCAATAGGCTTTCCAATCAATTCTTTAGGAGGTTCAAAACTA
>BPVZ01000015.1:1697645-1711412 GCA_020521535.1 Rubroshorea leprosula
AAAAAAAAAAAAAAAAACTGAAGGCCTTAACAAAAAGGCCAGTGCCATAACCTCAGCCGGCCCACGTTGGGTAGGTTTCTGGCCTCTGGGCTGTCTTTTTTGACCTTTTTGCCCCTCAGGATCGGTGTTCGACTGTTCGGTGACTTATTGACTTGGGTCTGGGTGTGCAGTGAGGCGAATGGGCTTTATCTATGCTTTGGGTTTTTAGTTTCTGGGCCTTTTCTCTTCCAGTCTTCTTTCCTTCTCTTGAAAATTTTCGGTTTTCCTCCTTAATTTTTTTTTTTTATGCATTTATTGTTTGCAAATTAGAAATAAGTATATGAATACTCCCTGAACTTTGAAGTAAAATGAAAAATTAACCTTAAACTATTATTTTCAACAATTTTATTACAACCTTTAAATTATCCAACCACTTTTTTGTTTAAGTTCTTGCTTAGCCAAAATATGTTAGAAAAAAGTCACACTTCACTTTCGTGAATTTTCAGGTGGAACTATTTAAAATAATAATGCTATATTTAATAATTTATATAAAATTTATACATGAATATAAGTGAATTTTAATTCTAATAAAAATGTTGGTTTTGGCCTTTTTATGTCTTTTCATTTCCTCTTTCATATTAATCCTTACCGACAAGACTAGTTTACTGTTACTTTGCTTGCGCCAATTAAGAAGACTAAATTTAGTAGTAGACATCACATATTTAATACCTAACACTTGGTTTTGTTTATCAATAGTATGTTTGGTTGTACTATTGTTTTAAGTTTTTTTAGTTTTTTATTATTATCAAAATATATAAAATTATTATTAAAATTAATAAAATTATATAAAAATTTAATTATGAATTATAATTATATATATTTTTAGATAAAATGATGCATTCCTGTAAGAAGTATTTTCAAATGAAGTTTTAATTAAAATGTATATTTGATATTTTAAGAAAATGTATCAATTTAAAAAACTTAAGAATTTAAATTGAAGGTTTCATATTTGAATTTTGAAATATAATTTAACAGAAAAGAGAACTATCTCATTAATTATAAAGAAAAGCATATTAAATTAAGAAATGTCACACCAATTTTATAATTTTGTATCATAGTTATAGAGGATTAATAGTGCCTTCCAATTAAGACTCAGTCAAAAAATTAAAAGATCAAATTCTCATAAAAAAAAGTTAGAAGATTAAATTGAACATAAAGATTTTAATTATATAACTTTTGTAATTTTAGGAGTTTAATATAATAAAAATTCAATATTTATGGAATGTATATATAAAAAAAATTAATAAAAAAAGTTTTTTATATAAAAGTATAATAAATATATTTTTTATAATTAATTTTTATTAAAAATGTAAATATTTAGTTCGATTTAATCCATTAACCAATTAAAGTCATTTACAGTAGTGTTAAAATATTTAAAGAAATCTTAAAAAAATCAAAAATTATTTTATTTTAATAAAATATTACAAAATAAATTAAAATAATTTCATTTTTTGACACGCATATATATGACGTGCATGCTGGGGTAGCATGCATCCGCTCAGATTTTTAATATATTAATCAATTAAAGTCATTTACAGTAGTGTTAAAATATTTAAAGAAATTTTAAAAAAATTAAAAATTATTTTATTTTAATAAAATATTACAAAATAAATTAAAATAATTTCATTACTATTTTAAAAATTAAGGCATTAAAATTTTTTTTTTCTTGGTAAAATGACAATATGGTGTCCCTTTTATTAATTTTTTTCGAATAGAGTTGATATAGTAATTTAATAAATAAATAATAAAGTGAAAAACACACCTCCACAAGCCCAAAGCTCGAAGCTCCTGCCGTTTTCTCTCTTTATTGTGTTAGGTTAGCTCACACCATCCATCGTCGGAGCTCAACCGATTTGTATATTGCTCCCGGAGATACTAGCGGAAGAGGAGCATTAGGCGCCGGCGGCGCGTTGAGGATTGCCGAATACTCAAGAGTTCGATATTGTGCCTTCTCAAGCGAGGTACTTTTGTTGCGAAGAATTTCAGAAACAATTGATAAGGGATAGAATATTAATTTAATTTCTTGAATTTCAATCTTTTTCCTTCTGGTGTTGGATCCGATTGATGAACAAGTAATTCAATATGTACTTTGTGTTTGTTTCTGCCTTTATGTTGAGTCTGTTGATTGACTTGATTCTTGAATTGAGGTTGATTTGCCTTGCGTAGATTAGTTCGGATGATAATATTGTTGTTATATAGCTGTTGGTTTCTACTAGGGGAGATTTTGGAAGATGGATATTTCTGAGTTTTGTGCAAAGGATTTGGTTTTTGAGGATTCAGAGTTGTAAAAAAAATTTGGAGGCCAAGGCCAAGTCATGGGGATTAAGGTTCTTGGTTCATCATGCCATAACCGTCTCTGTTTGTGCATATATTACAGGAAAGAGAAAGGGTTTTAGACATTCTTGGCTCCTGATACCTCTTATCGTCAACCAAAAGTCTTGCAGGAAGAAATGGATCCTGGTCGCTATGGTCTTCAGCAAGGATGGGATAATAACAGCGTAATTGCGGTTTTTCTCCTTTATAATCACCTCTATGGGATGATAATACAAGAAATTTTTAGGGATCTTGTCATTGTCCAATTTTTTTTGGGCATCTCATCCTTAAGAAAAATGATAGAGCCGTTGGCAGTGAGGATATGGACTGGATTTTGCCTACCTCCTAACACGATTGAATTTGTTGCTGACATTAGCTTATCTCTTGAATCCACAGGCTGTTGAGGGTTATGGTGCTGTGCACGAGCCAAACTTGCGGTGAGTGCTGAGAGATGCTAGTCACCATCCCAAGTATTATTTAGTCCTCAAGGATAAAAGGGTTTGAAAATTGTGTGGCCTTTACTTTTCTGTTCACTTGTTAGTACATGAGTTTGCAAACAATTGTATAACTATGAGGATTTTGAATATTTGTCTTGATCCAATATTGCTGGTTATGGTTATTTCCATAAGAAAACAAATATATTTCTTTACTTTTTGTATTGAGTTCATGATGCCATGTTCTATCTTTTTCTTCCATATTGGATGTATGGATGTATGTTACTATGGCAGGATTGGTGGTTCATATGATGAAAGGAGGTTTCTAGATGAAAGGTACTCAAGAGATACTGTCTATGCAAGAAATTCTTATTACCGGGATCCTTCAGGGAGGGAGAAGTACCCTCCTCCACCTGCTGCTGGTCTTTGGCCTCAATCAAGAAGGAGAAGCTATGAGGAAGACTATCCCTTTGATCGGGATTCCCGGCGGCATCAAAAGCCTTACATTGACTCACATAACAATGTGGATACTTTTCGTGATCATGACATGGATTCATTTCAAGATGCCAGTAAGTTTCGAGATGGTTATAATGGTGGTGACAATTATCGAGATCATGAATTTGACAGGCCCTCAAGGATTGGGGGACGTGATCGGGATGACTATGGATGTGACGATTATGACTATAGGCCCCGAATGTCTCATCAAAACAGGGAGGATAGCCATGAGAGGGATTATGAACATGGTCGACATGGTCATGATTCTCATTATGACAGGGCCAGTTGGAGGAGGCATGAATCGCGTGAAAGGGACTGTGACAAGAGAAGTTGGAGTCGAGAAAGAGATCAGAGTCCACATAGAAGGCGTGAGCGGTCCCAGTCTCGTGGACATGACAATCGCTCTATATCAAGGTCTCCTCGAGGTAGAAGCCATGGCCGAAGCTATCGAGAGGATAGCTATGAAGATGGACGAAATGAGAGAACTGAGAAGCGAAGGGACCATGAGGACAAATATATCCGTGACCATTATTCTGTGGTATATTTTATATTATCAAAATGACCATTTTTGACCATGTTGCAATCCCCACCCATATCCCCCCTCTCTTGTAAGGCTGGGTTTTTCCAATTAAAATCCATGTTTTCTTGCAGGTGCCATCGGCCACAGTTGTAGTAAAGGGCCTCTCACAGAAAACAACTGAAGAAGATTTATATCAGATCCTTGTAATGCTTTAATCTCTTCATTTCTTGCTTTGAGTACTTATCCTTAGTAATATTCATCACATATTGTTTGACAATCAGGCTGAATGGGGACCACTACGTCATGTCCGTGTGATCAAGGAGCGAAACTCTGGCATCTCTCGTGGATTTGCCTTTGTTGATTTTCCTTCTTTGGTATCAAACCATGCTTAATGGTCAATTGCTTTATGTTTGGTTTTGATTATTGGCCCATATGATAGTGATTGTTCTTGTCAAACAGGGGGCAGCACGTGCAATGATGGACCAGATTGGGGATGATGGCCTTATTGTGGATGGTAGGAAGCTTTTCTTTGAGTACAGGTACTTCTTTGTACCAATAATAATTATTTGGTTCTGTGATGTAGAACGGACTCAAGAAATCTGCCTGCGTGGTTTTTTGACAAGTCTTAGAGGAGCTTTGTGTTTTGGATTTTGACATTGTTGAGGATTTTGACATTATTGAGGATTTTAGCCTTTTATAGGATTATTAAAGAAAATAAGAAGTGATTGAATCATGAGATCAAATGAGTGTCTAGAGAGCAAAGAATTTGGTGCTGGAATTTCTGGCAGCACCAAAAATAGAAAAACAGTTTTTGCATTCTGCAATTGGAAAATAGAGAAGATGTTAAACTGCAAATTTGCTCAAATGTGATTGCAGTGGTCCTAGGTAGTTTTGAATCTTTTGATGATGAAAAAAGAATGATAGCTGTGGTAGAGATGGGGTAGGGTTGGGGGAGGGAGGTATTTGTGATGACCAGTTAGTTTGGTTACAAGGAGAGATTCAGCTGCAGTTTGTGATACTGGAGAACATAAAGAGAATAGATTATATAGAAAATTATAGTAGTTGTGCAGAAGAGTTTTCTAGCATCAATACCTTAATAAACTACAAATAATTTATTGAAGCATGATACAAGAATGTTAAGAATGCAAGTTTCCAGAGTTCTATATGCCCTTAACATTGGGCATTAAGCCATTTTTGAGCCCAATTAATATGCATTTGATTGTCTTTGAAAGTTTTAGAAGATCCCATGAAAGAATGATCCTGTTCTGGGAATTGCTGGAGTTATATCTGACGTTCACTGTAGAATAACTAAAAATGGAGCCCAAATGTAAAACTGACTTAACAGGGAACTATTCTGCTGGCTCTTAATTTTGTTAAAAGGCACTATAATTAAAAACTTTAGCTGTGCTGCAAGACATTTTGAATGCAACTTTTGGAAGCTTGCATTGATTGTCTTGTTCTTTCTAACCAAAGATATTATGCTGTCTCATATGTTCATTGATCTTTAATAACTATTGCAGTCTTCTGAAACTGAGGAGGTAATGTAGTTGTAATCTTGATCAGTTTTTGTTGTAATTGTTATCATTTAAAATTCTTATTGCCTTTTTTTTTTTTTTTTCATTTTGATTGAAAAGAAACATGGAACTGCTTGGTATTTCAGTGTGTAGTAGTCCTGTAATATGTCTCAGTTAACAGAAAAATTAATTGCACATTTGAAATGTGTACTGTTGCAGTAGTAAGCCAACTGGGGGATCTGGTACACCTTTTGGTCAAGAGAGTAGTGGAAAATCAGGTCATGCTAGCCATAAGAGCATGACAATGCCTTCTGATTGGATGTGTACCATCTGTAGTTGTGTCAATTTTGCACGACGAACATCCTGCTTTCAGGTTGGCTATTCCTTCAAAAATTACTTAACTATAAAAGCATGCTTTCTTGGGATCATACGTAGGTAATGAGTAATGACCATTGCAGTCATGTGTGTTACAAGTATTCGGGAGGTGTGCTAGGCTTGGGGATATGTTTGAATGTTAGTTATCAATATGAGAATCCACTTTTTCTTGTGCATTTGAAAGTGTGATATTTTTTATGATAATAAACCGATGTATTATTATTTTTTGACATAAGTCTTTTGCTTAGTTCTGCTGCAAAAAGCTATAACCTATGTAATTTTAGGTTGTGCCCAATGAATTTGATATAAAGATAGTGCATCTTCTTTTCTTCCTTTAATGCAGTGTAATGAGCCACGGGCTGATGATGCTCCAGCAGCAGATATGTCTTTATCAAATCTGGCATCATTGGGAAAGAAAGGATCAGAGTCAGGTTGATTAGCTGTTATTTTGAGCTGGCACGTGTAAGTAATGTCTTTCTGCAATAATGCAATTCACTAAGTTAATGTGTAATCAGGTCCAACACATGTTTTGGTTGTTCGTGGATTGGATGAAAATGCTGATGAGGACATGCTCCGATATGAATTTTCTAAACATGCTCCAATAAAGGTAAACATTTGTACATCAGTGTTTCTTCCGAGAAGAATGTTTTACCCTTATCAGCAGCAGCAATGTTTGAGCTATTTTGAACATGCAGGATCTACGTCTTGTTAGAGACAAGTTCACCCATGTTTCAAGGGGATTTGCTTTTGTACATTTCCATTCGGTATGTGTGGATTCCTAGTATTCATCAAGCTATAATTCATGAATTGTTATTTGGATTGAGGGATCTATTGGAATGTGAATAAAGCTGATTGTTATAGCTAATTTCTATGCTTAAGATCCATGTAAAATTTTCTATTTGCACACACCTCACAACAGCTTTTTCTTCCCTTTTTTTTTTTTTTTTACACTGTAGACTTTTAACTGTCTACTAAAAACAGATACTTCTTATCATGGTTTGTTGCAATATCTTTATTTATGTAGTCTATCTGCACGCATTAATGCACGGCTAGATTTGTGGCTTCTACCATGTGATTGGATTAAGAATAAATTTTAATAGTAGTATTTCTTCTACATGACAATTCTTTTTTAGTTGTTTATTCTTTCTTTCCTGAATTCCTTTTTCATTTTCAAGTGTAAATAATTTCTGCCAATTAGTGACTTGTAAAAAGAAAGAGAAAAGGTTGTTTTGGTGTCATGACAATGTTCTAGTTACCTGTGAACATTCAATTTCATTCTCCCAAGATCTGAAAGAATTGAATGGTATAGGAAAGGATGAGGAATATTTGTCTCATTTTTTCAGTTTACAAATATAAAAATTCTCGATCTGCAAATTAGTGTATGAACTTCTGACTTGTATTTCAACTGTTCATCTGCCAGTGTTTGATATGGGTTGTGTCGCTTGTCTTACCGTACTAGTCAAAAAACACTAATCTAGCTATTGCATACTGTTGTAATTCCATTCTATGCTCCCTGGAAGGTTTTGTAAAAGCTCCCCTCTTTCTATTATTTAAGTACTTCATTCCAGTGTAGGATTATTATTTTATCTCCTGTACCTGTCACCAGGAATGAATTTTTATATGACCTAGAGGTGCATGTTTTTGATGTCATGTAGGTTGAGGACGCTACCAAAGCTCTTGAAGCAACAAATGGAACAACACTTGAGAAGAATGGGCAGATCCTAAGAGTAGCCTATGCAAAGAGCATACTTGGGCCAGGATCAGGGACATCAGGACCTTCACAGTCAAGCAGTCTGGCAGCTGCTGCTATCGAGGCAGCAGCATTTGCTCAACAGGTATCTAAAGGGAACTTTCTGACCTTTTAGCTTGTTATAAAACTGGATAACAAGAGGTTAAAGTTTATTTGTTTCTCCTTGTGATCATATCTGGTTATATTTTGAGATGGAAAGGTTTTTTACAGAACACTTATATTATAGGTATAAGATTTCCCCTTGACAGAGGAGGAAGAGAAAAAGAAGAGATATGTAAAAAATTCAAATCTAATGTTTATTATGTTTATTTTTTCAAAGTATTCTTAGTTTTTTTAAGATTTGTCTTTTTGTCAAATTCCTAAAGAGTATTGAGAACAGAAGTTATGACACATGATCTTTAAAATCTTACAACGAAAATGGGTTTCAAAAGTTTAATTTATGAGTAGTTACAGACTGCTGATTCAATGAAAATGGTTTAAATTTATAATCTATATAACTTAATTTATAAATGGTTTTCAAATTTTTAAACAGACTGCTGCATATTTTCTTTGCCCTCCATGGCCAACCCTCATATTAGTTGTTGTTAAGGCATCTCAAATGCCAAACAAATTCTTATGCAACTTCATTTATCCTTTTAGTATGATGCTGTTGGATGGGCACCAAAGGAATATAATGCCGAAGACAAACAGTCTGCTGGGAAGCAGGAACAGGGTAGTGGGGCAGTTACCATTCAACAAGATGGTTCAACTATGCAATCTGGTTTTGTCTGGGATGAAGCGTCTGGTTATTATTATGATTCTGCTTCTGGGTTTTACTATGATGGAAATTCAGGTTTTTCCCTTTGGGTTTTCGTTTTATGGAAGCTTTCTTATGATTGAATCATGTTATGCCCATTAAAAATATTAAAACTTCGAAAATCATGTCCATGCTTTTCTGTCTTCCAAGGTTTAGTCATCTTACCTGAATTATCTAGACTTTGCATGTAGGTTGAGAATATAAGAAACTGACTTCTAAACTCCTTCTGTCCCTCTCCCACTCTCTATTGGGGTTGTAGAAGCTCTCTCATTATTAATTTTCATGTTATTGTGGATACCTTCATTTTTCTAGGAGCTTGGCATGTTTCATTTTGGGACAACTCTGTTATGGTAAATACACATCATATTGCTACAAAAAACCTTTTATGCCTCTATGGATACCCAGACTTTTTGGTACAATAATTTTTTAAAATTAAAATTATAATATAATCTGGAGTTGCTTCCAAGCTCTCTTTTCTCGATATTTTTGTAATTTCTTGCAATGTACAGGACTTTATTATGATGGTAACAATGGGATTTGGTATTCATATGATCATCAAAATGAACAGTACATCCCCTGCACCGATCAGAATGACAACAAAGTTATCATTAAACAATCTGAGTCTTCAAAGGCAGTTGAAGGTTCCAACAATAGGAAAGTAGTAATCTCCGCTCCAGCTGCCACTGTTGCATCAGTTGAGAGGGCTGCCTCACTACCAGATGCAGTCCAGGCTGCTGCAACAGCGGCAATAGCTGCAGAAAAGAGAGAGAAGGAGAAAGCAAAAGAGATAAAACTCGCTTCAAAGAGCAGTATACTTGCTAATAAGAAAAAAATGAATAATGTATTGTCAATGTGGAAACAGAGGAGTCATGAAGGACAGGCAACACGTTTGGCCCTCGATGACGATCCAAACTCTTCTTTGGCTGATGATAAGCCTTTTTCAGTTGGACAATACACAAAGAGCAAGTCTAAATCTAATGTGACGATGCCAAAGGACTATGTTAAGTCAAGTTTTGGAGTTGATACCACACAAAATATGTCGGCTGTTGTTTTGGAGTCTACCGTGCCAAGGCCTATAAGTAACAGCTCAGGAGGAACTCTAATGGGAGTCATAAGGGATTCCACTAGAGGTCTGGGGCAATCCAATGTGTCTTATTCTGGTTCATCTGCTGGGGTTTCCACAACTGCTGCTGCAAATCCCATGGGTTCATCATTATCAACTAATTTGGAAACACCTACAGTTGGAACTCCCTACAGAACAGATGCATCTGCATTGGGTTCTTATGCTCCGTCTGTAGCTCCTGGGAGTGGCAAAAGAAGGTTTTCTGAAACGCCACTACTCTCTAAGGAGCAGCCCCAGACTACTTATAGAGATCGTGCAGCAGAGAGGAGGAGCTTATATGGCTCGTCATCCTCCATTGGTGATAATCTGTCTGACCTTGAGCTCGGGAATTCAAGTAAGCTTGCTTTACATTCTTTTTCGAGTGTCTTTTCTGTTTCATTCGCTAATTATTGCATTCCTGATCTTACACCTTTGTCTGGATTATCAAAAATCAGCTGTTTGATATTGTTCTGAGTGATGGCTGCATTGCTTTATTTCTCAATTATTTCTATTAATTTGTGAGAAATCCTGCATTGGTGAACTTTCAAGATCAAGATTCTGCGTTCAAAAAGATTTCTTCTGATCCAATGCCTTTTCCTCCGGGTGTTGGGGGTGGACATGGAGTCACGTCAGATGATGTTCAGAGTTATGAAGTGATCACTGCAGACAAGGCAATTGATGAGAAGAATGTGGGCAACCGAATGCTTCGCAGTATGGGTTGGCAAGAAGGCTTGGTACCATTTCCCTCTTATGCTCTTCTAGCTGTTAAATTTTGGTCACATTCTTCTATTTATATAAATTGCTAAAGTATGCCTCTCCTGGCGAGGAGCAGCAACTCAATAACTCAATGTTCATATTTTTTTTCTAATTCCCTGTTGTGTTTGTGTCAAGTCTCACCTTCTCTGATCTTTTACCCAGTTGGTCAGACTTTTTGCATTCAATCATAGGAAGGTTTTATAGTCCCATACCTCTTTAACTGGAGATACTTGCATTGTTATAACTGTAAAAGAAAATCTTCAGTATTGATTGTGTAATTCTGAGTAGCATCTTCATCATCTGTTTTCTCCCTTTACCAGAGCATGTTGTTAGGTACATTTGGCAGTCCAAATGGGAGTGTCTTGGTTGCTAGTTGTGTAGTTTGAAGCATCATTCTAACTATTTTGAATCTGGGGATTGCCTTCTCTTTTTTTGGCACTTGATATGGATACTTAGGGATTGGGGAAGGATGGAAGTGGAATGGTGGAACCAGTTCAAGCCCAAGCCATTGACAGTAGAGCAGGACTTGGAAGACAGCAAAAGAAGGTGGTGGATCCAAGCCTTGAGGTGCAGGCTGGAGATAGTTACAAGACAGTCATCCAGAAAAAGGCACTTGCTAGGTTCAGAGAGATGTCATAGGTGAAAAACAGAGATGTAGTTAAGCTAAAAGAAAGGCTGGGCAAATTGTGTTGTTTATAAAAGCATTTAGTTAAAGAATTATTCTATTGAGCTTTCTTGCAATTGCCATTTCATTCAATAGTATTTCTTTTTTGGGCCATTACCATCTGCTGGAAATATACAGGTTTTAAATTAGCAAGGACTTTGCCCAGCCATTGGCAGGGGCGGTTTTCTTTAATTTAATAATTAATATTTTATAATTTAGTATATTAAAAAATGTAAAACATTTTACTGTAATTGAATTATCAATTTTTTTTTTTGGTAGAAGTACCCGAAACATCATTAAGTGAAGTCTCATATTTACACCTTAAATATTTTTTTTTATGGTTAATATTTTAAATTAATTTTTTAGTTAATATTCTCTATAATTTGAAACATACAAAAAAATTTAAAATTTAACAATTAAACTCTTTATTTACACCAAAAATTAACATTCAAACTTCCTATTTTTACATTGATTTTATTGGTAATTTAAAGTTTTTTATGAATTTTAAATTATGAAAAGTATTGATAAAAAAAATAATTTAAAGTATTAATCATAAAAAAAAAAATCTAAGGAGCAAATAGGTGTTTTGAGTCTTTTGACGAAATCATTAATGTAATGACGTCAACCCTGATTCATTAAAAATTCATTATCGTACTGAAAATTAATTTTAAGCATGTGGGTGGAAAATAGCATCTGTTTGACTAATCTATGAACCTTGCCGTACATTTTTATAATTCTTTGGAATTTATTTATTTTTCGTTTTGTTTTTCAAACGAATTGATTATAATTTCTTACCAACCAAATGTGATTCCGTTGATATAGAACTACAATCCAAGAAATAGTTTGTTAAAATTTAAAACCGTCTAAGCTTTGACTTGTAAACCTTCAAAATATGCTTTTGTGAACACAGGGGTTCATACTTTCTGAAGAATAGGGTAGAAAGAAACGTGAAACTTAAATTTCATAAAAAAAAATCCAATTTGAGGTCCATTTTCGTCCTTAGATTACTAAATTAGTCCGACAATGATAGAACAACATTCTAGATTGAAATTGGTCAAATTGTTTTATAGGCACATATTACCCTGGTCGTGACTCATGCTATGCGGGAACCAATAATTGAGCATCGAACTCCCCCGATCTAATGGACGGACCATGTTACTTTAATAATATTATTTTTGAGGTCACCTGATTTCAACTTTTGATGCTGATCTAAAAACAGGTACGAATTCTTAACAAATGTTTTCCTTGTCAAAAAAATAATAATAATAATAATTGAGCATCAAAAGCCAGCAGAGCATGGATGGACAAGATAGCCAAAAGAAAAGAAATAATTGTGGCTAAAAAAAACGAAATGAGATGATTATGATTGTGGTGGTAAACATTACACAGAAAGAAAGTATGAGATTGAGGTGATAACTGCATCAATCCCTGCCACATTTTTTGCAATAGTTTGCTTTGCAGGCGCATGGTTGTTGCCTCACAATGTTTTTGTTAGGATCATATAATTTTTTTTTATCTAATTGTTAAAAATAATTAATAATTTTATATTATTAATTAATGAAATTGCAGTTATTTATTATTTAATAAAATAAACTTCTATTATAAATTAATATTTTTAAACACTATAATGAATTGTTTTTACAAAATAACTATAAATTAATTAAATCAAATGTATTTATATATTATATTACTTGTGTAATTTTAATTTTAAAATTAAAAAAAAATAAAAAAAAAAAACCTGTAGCAATAACTAAGCCTGTTTGGCAGCCTTCCAGCTGCAAACAAATTTTACACAATACTTTTTTATCTTTATAAAATCTACAAAACAAAAAAATTATCAAAATGATTGTCCATTACGCCTGTTAACAATAATAAACCTTTTACAATAAAACGACTGCAAGAATTTTTACTCTTTATCATTGATTTTTTTCTTCATTGATACACGTGATTTATTTGTTTAATGATGACATATCAACTATACAAGAATTTTGTTATATATCAACACGCCAACATTAGTAATTGTTACCATAAAAAAAAAAAAAATCGTTAATGAATCAGTTTTGAAATAATACAGTAATAATTATTGAGCGTTCTTACATGTAGAGAGATGCATGTGATCAACTGCAGCCACCTGTTGGTAATAACACTCTTATTGTATCTTAAACTTGACATTAAATTAATATAAGGTTTTAAAGTTAATACTAATATGCCAATAACTTAAATAATTTAATAATAATCTCTTTTCATTGAAAATAAGAAGTCTTGTGTTCGAGTCGTATAGCATGTGAGTAAGGTGAAATAAAAGATGAGAAATTATTACTTTTTATTGTGCAATCAAAATAAATAAAAAAAAAAAGAAGAAGAAGAAGAAATTAATACTAACATATTAAAAGATAGTGAATTTTCTTGCTTTATCCTCACGAGACAACTAATCCTAACTAAAATGATAATATCTCTTTGTATATGGGTTGGAGCATCCCTTGTCCTCCTTAAAATAAAAAATTTATTTTGTTGATAAAAAAAAATTGATAATATCTCTTGGAGTATTTATTCTTAGTTTAGATTGTACAATGAGATGTAACTCTTTTTTTATTTTTTATTGATTTTATTTATGTGTCATATAATTTGAACTTATAACTTCTTGTTTTTACTAAAAATATTATTATTAAATTATTTTAATCAACAATATCTTTTGATGTATTAATTCATTGAATTTAATATGAATGTCCTAAAATGGTTAAACACATGAAACTTGTCGTTTAATATGAATGTCCATCCTCCACTTCTGATGTCTCCCATCCACGCATCTAGTTTTCTTATGCTCCTTGTCGCGTGCATACGGTGCCTCCCCTACGATGAGGACAGTAAAAAAGGAGCATCTATAAGTGCTCACAACAACAGGCATGGCTAGCACTTTAATTTCTGTTCAAAAAAATAAGGCATGATTAGCACCCCCACAAATAAATGTTAAGGATATAAAAAAGGATCATGATTGGTGCACACCCGGAT
>BPVZ01000015.1:1744024-1757438 GCA_020521535.1 Rubroshorea leprosula
GGTCAAATGCCACCTCCACAAGAATTGCCATGGGAATCAAATTCCATCACTCTCAATATAGCTTTTTCTGGTTTTATAGGATTCAATACCATATTCCACACATACAACAGGCGTGAAGAAAGTTTTACATATAATCAAAGCATATATGAAGCAGAAAAGTAAATCTTCCTCTATTTAAGGGTTCAAAAGCACAAGATGAGATGCTGCTTGTATGCGTCTTCAAAATGTTTATCACCAATCACCATGTTCTTTTGAGACGGAACAACTCAATAACCTTCATAGTGCATAAGCCAAGTACCATCTTGTCTTCCAATAGCTTATCCAATCTTCCTTTTCCCCTTCAACTTTTTCCTGAGATTGAATGTTCGTAAATCAGCTAGTCCTACCGAAATTAAAGTTACAGAAAATTGAAAAGAAAAGGGGGAAAACAAAGCAGACTGCATTAAAGAAAACATTAAACAATATAAATTTGAAAGAGTGCGGATGTCTTGCAATGATCTGAAATGTAATAGTTTCAGTTTAAAGTTGTTGGTTGGATTGGTTGGATATTTTGTAAGGTCTTAGAATTAGGGATCAAATTGTTCAAACATATCAATACAGCCATGCACGAGTTATTAGATGGGATTGCAAAAATATGTAGCAGGAACAACATAATATCAATCCAGCACACTCTGAGGTTGCTTTAATTAGGGCTCAGTAGCAGTTTTTTTTCCCCTCTATTTAGGGTTCAGAACAACAAATGAGACACTTAAAATGTACTTAAAAGGAATCTTGCTTTAAATGCAAGATATCTGTTCTTGAGGACATCTGAACTATCCAGCTCCTCACTATATATGCAGATTAACATCTCAATTGTCTTCCAACCAGTAGCTTTTCCAATTCACTACTGGCTTCAACTTTTCCTGAAATTTGATATTTATTATAAAGTCAGCTTGTACTCAGAAAACTAAAGAAACAAAATGAATCTACTCTGATATTTATAATACCTGTATCAACTGGAGAGTTTAGAGACAAAGGTGAATGCTGGAGTGCAAGTATCTCCTCTCTGCTGTACTTCAATCTTTGATCTAATCCACAAAACAACCCGAGGTAACTATTACATTGAAATAGATTAAAGCAGTAGATTGGATACTAAACAGCTGTCAAAAATTCAAATACAGGGCTTACTAGAGGTTGTAGCGGTTGGAATGGATCCATCAACAATTCCAAGTGCTGCAAACGTTTCTGAAAGCAACTGTGCAGAATCAGCTTCATACCCAATACTCCGAACTACACCACTGTGGTTAACCGGCCATTTCATTGGAACAACCAAACCCCTGAAACACTCAAAATTTTATGACCAAAGTTTTCCATACTCTTTCTCCATATATGACACAATAACAGGGTAGATGAAGATAAAACTAAAGCATGGCAATAGAAAGCACACCTCTCCAGGGATCTATACTTGCAGCGGTTTATCTTATCCACAGTGTAGTTCACAAATAGACTGTCGAGATACTCTGCAAGTTTTGGTACATCTTGTAATGGCAAAATATCCCAGAGCTTCAAAACTTGTATGTAGTGTGAATTTTCCTTAATGATGTCCACTGTCCAAAGTAGTTTCAAAAGATCATTCACTGGGTACAGCTCCAAAAATGCAGAAGAACTATCTAGGACATAACGGGTCATCTTATTTGGCATCAGGCGCCAGCCACTTGAAAGCTTTTCCAACAGAGTAAGCAACTGGTTAATAGTCTGAGTGTTCTTAATGCCTGCCACAGAACTCCAGAAACCATCGCTGAAGCAAACCTATTTGAGATTGAAAGTAAGGCACCATATGGCTGTATGTAAATTTTATAAATCAAAATATACAAATTTTGCCTCTAATTAAGCTAAGTTAAGAACAATTATAACTTTGACAAAATATAAATGGCAAAAAAAGCTAGCACACCTTCCATGTTGCATCCTTGAACATTGGAAAATTCATGTTTAATAGAATTTCAAACTGTTCAAGCTCGATCAAAGCAGTGGTCATTGCCTTAGCAAGACGTTTATCTTCATCAGCATTGTAGAAACATTTTCGCTCCTTGGCATCAATCACTAATTTCCTCCAAACAGAGCCACTTTTCAGCAGTGTAGCTTCGTTCCCCAATATCCAGCAGCAATACCTGTAAAAGACGAAAACAACCATCAAATTCAAAAATTATGCAAAACAAACATGTTAATCAGGAAAAGGACATCCCATTTTAGTTTCATTGTATTATGGTGTATGAACATGATACCTTGCACGGGTCAGTGCAACATTTGCTCTTTGACGATTGGATAGAAAACCCACTGATCCATTCCCATTAGACCTGACGGTGGAGATGATAATCACATCCTCCTCACTCCCTTGAAATCCATCAACAGAGCGGACACTAATGGAGAAGTCAGAATCTGCACTTCTATCATATTTTTTTTCAAATTTCTCTTCAATGGCATAAACTTGAGCCTTGTAGGGTGAGATGACACCTACACTAAACTTCTGTCTTTTGCAGGTGAACTCTGTAAAGGAACGAAGATATGTTAGCCTGGCAAACTTACAAAGGAATAAAACATCAAGAAAACTCCATAATTTTATACCTTTGAAAAGGCTTGCAACAATCTCACATACCACCGCAACTTCAACCATATTTTTTAGGCTACGTGCCTTATCAGCTTGCTCCTTTCCACATGATATATTGATAAAAGAGTAAGGGCCATACATGTTTCCTTGAAGCAACTGCTTCATGTAGCTTTTATTTTTGACTGTTGGAGCATCTAAAATCTGCTTATTATAGAATTCTTTATTTGGAAACAAGCTTATAGATGGATGCATCCGATATTGGGTATTTAGTAAGTGTTTCTTGTGTCCCAGTAGGGCAAGCCTTTCAAACAAACTTCTACCAAATTCAGCCTTTTCAGCAATCTGTTGAACAAACTACGTTAATAAAACAAAACTTTTCAAATAGATGACATAAATAAAGTGAAGACAAAGGATCATAAAACTTAAAAACCTTGCTTTGGACCATCGCAGACAGCTGACGCTCATCTCCAATGAGAATGGCATGGTGAAGGCCTGGAAGTTGCAAAGGAATTGTGGACTCGCATTCTTTCAGCTGAGCAGCTTCATCAATAACCAATAAATCAAATCCTCCGGGTCCATGCAATTTAGAAGAGCCTGATGCAGTACAGAAGAGCAGACAAGCATTTGCCAAGCAAAAGTCTTTTATGTTTACACCAAAATCTGGAATGTCTTCCAAGAAAGACTGAGGAAATGATTTAAGTAACTGCAGGAATTCTTCTCTTGACAAACTCAATTTCTTGAGATCATCAACTTTGATTTCATATTCAGAGTTATACTGGTCTTTCTGCAGAAATTCACCACCATGGGACAATATTTCCAAAGATGTGAGCATGTCAAGGGCTCGCATCATGTTTTTTGCCATTTGCAATGAAATGCACCGAGTTGGTAAGTGAGTGCACAAATTTACGATACAAAACCTAAGCTGCTGGCTAATGGAATTGAAAGTTTTCTTGACAAACTCAATACAAGTAAGGGGATCATCATCACATGTTTCTGCCTCCTGTACATCTTTTTCCTTATGGGAAGCCACCTGTTTTACTTTGGTTTTGTTATTGCTCTTGCGCTCAAAGTTATGAACATTTTCCTCTTCCTTCTCTTGGTCCCTGATGATTACCTTGTCTTTAATGTTATAATCATCTTCCTTCTTGTCGCTCTTTTTACGACTTTCTAAATACCGATAATACAAACCAACAGGATCTTCAATTAAATCTATCATAGACCTTAAACTAACCTTCCATCCAGATAAAGGACAAAAGCACTTAGAAAGTATATCAACACGATTATCAAGAAATATATCCAAAAGCTCATCATTACCATCAATCTTCATCCTTGCCCTATTACCAAATAAGACAATATCTCCAAGTCCATATGTGTGATATTTAGCAGATGCAGAAACAAAACTCATGAGCCGTGATGCAACTTGCAACACTGCAGTGTTGGTTGGGGCACAAGTAACTGTCCTGCATTTCATTCTAAGAAGAGCAAACAATAGTACACCAATAGTTTTTGTTTTCCCGGTCCCTGGAGGACCCCATACAAGTCTAACCGTATTCTGATGATGACAACTACTATCACCAATACAAGTCAAAACAGTGGCTTCTTGGGAATCATTTAAACCAAAAGATTCAACTATGGTCCTTGAACATGATGGACTGGTGCCACAACTTCTTTCATACAAGCATCTAGTACAATTTTCTCCATCCTGCAAGAAGCACATATGTAAGAAAAATCAGTGAATTATATGAATCACTTTTTAAAAATTATTAGAGAATGGAATGAAATACTTTTAAAACACATCTCTTACAGCTGGACTAGGTTGAAGAATTTCCTTGATCACATTCATATTCGCCTCTTCTGGATTTGAGTTTAATGTCTTCCATATGCGAATATTTGTAATCATGTTAGTCAGAAAAACAACAAAAAGACTGACCTTCCTGTTTTCCTTATTTTCTTCAACCATGAGTGGTTTTGATGACAATATCAAGAGTCTCAGAGGATTGTCAGAATACACCTGAATGACATATGCAATGAGATAAGGGTTTTTCAACCTGTTCAAATCTTCAATGCATTTTGGTCTGATACCAGTTAAAGCAAGGAGATCTCCAGCTGAAGGCTCATATGACCCTTTGCTCTTCTCAAAGTCTCCCATCTCGAACCTCAGATCATAGGTTAAGTTTTTGGGGGAGTTATGATCTTTAGAAGGTTCAAATGACAATATCTGAAGTGAAGGTGCATTTTGCACTGTTGTCACGCTGGACAACAAGTCTGCATGTGTTTCCTCAATGAGAGGAAGAATGAATGAGTTCAAGTAAGCTTTTGTCGAGTTAAATTTGTCTGGAATCACCTTGACCTGATGATTAAAAATTAAAGCAATGAAAGAGAAATTACAAAGTTTTTACCATGAAGTACACATTCTGAAGTAACCTACCTATATCAACAAAATATCCTATTTTACAGTGTGGATAGCAAGAGTACTAAGGCAATTAGAAATGATGCAAACCTGGCTTTTGTAAAGATCTTTATTTAGGACATCTCTAAGGCTCCAAGAAAACACTATATCGATCAAACTCCTGCCAGGAATATCTTTATGTTCCTTGGGCGGATCAGTCTTGTCCATAACTGCAAACTTTCAGTGCTTCCCCTTTCAGTGGAACCGTGGAAGGAAGGAAGGAAGGAAGGAAGGAAGGAAGGAATAAATCCACTGAAAGGGCATACCCAGGAAATTAATGTATGCAGAGATTTAGACTTTTGAAGTGTAAGAGGAATAGAAAGGTCTGGCTTTTACCCTCCTTAAGGCTGAAGATAGCTCTCTGGTTTTGTTCCTTTTTTTTTTTTTTTTCACTTTTGTTAGGCTGACACTCTTTGGTCTTCTTGTTCCCTTGCTCTTTCCCATGAATGAATTAATACAATTTAAGCATCATGCATGGACTTTTGGTATACACGTATTTTCTTCTTCTTCTTCTTCTTCTTCTTTTTCTTCTTCTTTTTTTCTTTTCATTTTTATTTTTTTTTCTTGTTTTTAGTTTCCCCTTTCAAACTTTAACAATGATAATACCAAATGGTAAATTGATTTTATTACTTTAAATGCAGTAGGTTAGGAGTAATTTTTACTGCAATAGATTAAAAGTATAATAAGTACATTCTTTTAATATGTGTTATAAGCAATGCCTTAAAAATTGAGTTGATTATATTGAAAGGACCAAAAAAAAAAAAAAAGAGATTTTTTTCTCTTGGCTAAGAATTAGAATGTCTATTTATAGAGAAATAAATAATTAAATAATGATAGACAAAGAAATAATGAATTTGGGATCAAATGTCACCTTCACAAGAATTGCCATGCGAATCAAATTCCATCACTCTCAGTGTAGCTGTTTTTGATTTTATAGGATTCAACACCAGATTCCACACATACAACAGGCGTGAAGAAAGTTTTACAGAATCAAAGTATATATGAAACAGAAAAGTAAATCTTCCTCTATTTAAGGGTTCAAAAGCACAAGATGAGATGCTGCTTGTATGCGTCTTCAAAATGTTTGTCACCAATCACCATGTTCTTTTGAGACGGAACAACTCAATAACCTTCATAGTCCATAAGCCAAGTACCATCTTGTCTTCCATCCAATAGCTTATCTAATCTTCTTTTTTCCCTTCAACTTTTTCCTGAGATTGAATGTTCATAAATTAGCCAGTCCTAACAAAATTAAAGTAACAGAAAATTGAAAAGAGAAGGGGGAAAACAAAGCAAACTGCATTAAAGAAAACATTAAACGATATAAATCTGAAAGAGTGCGGCTGTCTTGCAATGATCTGAAATGTAATAGTTTCAGTTTAAAGTTGTTGGTTGGATATTTTGTATGGTCTTAAGAGTTAGAGATCAAATTGTTCAAACAGATCAATACAGCCTTCACTTTTTATCTATGCTAACAACATACATATCCTTAGTTGTTATTACCCTTTGTTTTTTCTATCACTTAATATTTGCCACATCTATAAATCACAAACTATCAAGTACTCAAATACAATGCGTACTTCGAAGTTGAAGCAGAAGCTCCGGATTCATCAGTGATCCTGAGTGATGCAAATGTTTTTGACAGTGACTGTGCAGAATCAGCTTCACAGCCAGTACTCTGAGTAGCACTACCGAAGTTAACTGGCCATCTAATTGGAACGACCAAGCTCCTGAAGCAGTTGAAAGTTATTAGCAGTGTCTTCAACAATTTTTTTTTTTTCTTAAACCTCCCTTTTTTCTAATCTTCCAGGTGTTAGGTAGATTTTACTATATGGTCTATATTCCAGATGTAAAGGGGAAATATGAAATAAATGTTTGGATCACTGAGACCATGCCTTCTATCATACTATATGCTAACATTGTCAATCTAATTAAATTAGACTGCTCAATTCAAAATACGGGGGAAAGGGGGGGGGGAGGGAACAGATGGAGCATTAAAAAGCACACCTCTCCAGGCATCTTTCCTTGCAGCAGTTTATCTTATCCACAGCATAGTTCTCAAATAGACTGTCTAGATGCTCCGCAAGTTTTGGTACCTCTGGTAATGGCAAAATATTCCAGACCTTCAAAACTTGTATATAGTGTGAATTTTCCTCAATGATGTCCACAGTCCAAAGCAGATTCAAAAGATCATTCACTGGGTATATCTCCAAAAATGCAGAAGAGCTATCCAGGACATAACAGCAGGTCTTCTTATTTGGCATCAGACGCCAGCCACTTGAAAGCTTTTCCAACAGAGTAAGCAATTGCCTAAGAATCTCAGTGTTCTTAATAGTTGCCACAGATTCCCAGAAACCATTGCTGAAGCATACCTATTTTAAAATGAAGGTAAGCCTCTATATGTAAATGTTATGAAATGAAAATAGCATTTTTGAAACCAAATAATCAAAGTTAGGAACAAGAGTATATGCCCTAGTTTGGTTTGTTGCACCTACATAAGTTAGTAACGTTATGAGGCAATTCCTTCTCCCTGAATCATGAATTTAAAGAAGAATACATGACAAACTGATCCATTAGCAACTACTATAAGAAAACTATTAACATTCTCAACAACTATTTCTAAATTTTCCTTTTAGTCTTTGAATGTGAATGAATTAGGATACTTTTGTGATACATAATCATTGCTCAACTGCTGAAGCAGAAAATCATGGCAAACTGAAATACTGAAAGACTGCTTGACTGCTTGATGATCTTTGAAATGCCTATCTTAGCACTCTTTAGAAATTATTAGTTTGTTCCAAAGAGTTACTAGCAGGTGTCTACTCAAACATTTAACAAGAGAGAGACAATCCTGAAAAGCTCTATAGTCTATACTCATAAAAAACTGTAAATAGCAAGAGAAGTTAACATACTTTCCATCTTGTGTTCTTGAACAGCAAAGAATCCATGTTAATTAGAATATCAAACTGTCGAAGCTCGATCAAGGCAATGGTCATTGCCTGAGCCAGACTCTTGTCCTCATCAGCATTGTAGAAGCACCTCCGCTTCTTGGCATCATTGATTACTTTCTCCCAAACAGAGTGACTGTTAAGCAGTGTAGCTTCATTTCCTAAAATCCAGAGGCAATGCCTACAAAAGATGAAAGTAACTATTAAATCTTAAATCACCCAAAATCTAGGAATGTCTAAGCAAATGAAATCATATTTCAGTTTCATTACTTATAGTGTATAAACATGATACCTTGCACGGGTCAGTGCCACATTTGTTCTTTGAAGATTGGATAGAAAACCCACTGATCCATTCCCATTGCACCTGACAGTTGAGATGATTATCAGATCTTCCTCATCCCCTTGAAATCCATCAATAGAGCGAACACGAACAGAGAAGTCAGTTTCTGCACCTCTAGCATATTTCTTGCCCAGTTTCTCTTCAATTGCATAAACTTGAGCCTTGTAGGGTGAGATGACACCTACACTAAACTTTTCCTTTTTGCGGGTGAACTCTGCAGTGAAATGAAATGATCTTAGCCCTGGCAAATTTTTACAAGGAATAAAACAAGAAGATTCCATAGTTCTATACCTTTGAAAAGGTTTGCAACTATCTCACATACTACAGCAACTTCAACCATATTTTTTCGGCTATGGACAATATCAAGTTGCTCCTTTCCACAGGCTATATTGATAAAAGAGTAAGAGCCATACATGTTTCTGTGAAGGAAGCGCTTTGCATAGCTACTATCTTTGACTGTTGGAGCATCCAAGATCTGCTTGTTATAGAATTCCTTATTTGGAAATGAGCTTATAGATGGATGCATCCGATATTGGATATTGAGCAAGTGTTTTTTTTGTCCCAGACAGACCAGCCTTTCAAACAAACTTCTTCCAAAGCCAGCCTTCTCAGAAATCTATTATGTGCAAATTATGTGAATGAAAGAAAATTAAAACTCTTTAAAAAGTTTTTACATGAAAAGAGGACAAAAGACCATAAAGCACAAGACCTTGCTTTTAACCATTGCAGGCAGTTGAAGCTCATCCCCTACAAGAATGGCATGGCGGAGACCTGGAAGTTGTAAGGGGATTGTTGACTCACATTCTTTCAGCTGAGCAGCTTCATCAATAACCAATAAATCAAATTCTCCAGCCACATGCAATTTAGAAGAGCCTGATGAAGTACAAAAAAGCAGACAAGCACTGTCCAGGCAAAAATACTTTACTTCATTTGTATCTTTAAAATCTGGAACCAAAAATGACTGAGGAAGTGACTTGAGTATCTGCAGGCAATCTTTTCTTCTGGAACTCCACTTAATGCTATCATGAACTCTGTGTTGATCTTCAGACTTACTAAATTTTTTATGTAGACCATTTAAGGAAGTATCGAGCAATAGAAGCAAATCAAAAGCCTGCCTCATCTTCTTTACCTCATCTAATGAAATGTAAAGAGTTGGTAAGTGAGTGAACAAATTTACAATACAAAACTTCAGCCGCTGGCTAATGGAATCGAATGACTTCTTGACAAACTCAATAAGAGTAAGAGTAAGAGTATCCTCATCTTCCGCATCTTGTTCTTCCTGGGAAGTATCATCTAGTGCTTCCTTCTTTTTATGCTTTAAATGCTTTCCTTTTCTGGAAGCTACCTGTTTCACATTGGTTTTGTTTTCTTTTAAGGCCTGATCGACCAATTTCCTCCAGACTTTCTTTGTGTTTTTGCCCCCAAAGTTCTGACCATAGTTCTTCTCTTCCTTCTCTTGGTTGCTGCTCATCACCCTGTCTTCAATTTTATGATCATTTTCTTGGCACCTATCTTCCTTGCTGTTGCTCCTTTTATTGCTCTGTAAGTACAGATGGTACTGCCGCATAGGGTCTTCAAGAAATTCTATGATTGACCTTAAAGTACCATTCCACTGACACAAACACTGAAAAAGCATTTCAGCACGATAATCAAGAAATATATCAAGAAGGTCATCATGATCATCCATCTGCATCCTCTTCCTGTTTCCAAATAAAACAATATCTCCAAGTCCATAAGTGCCATATTCAGCAGATGCTGTAAGAAAGCTCATAAGCCGTGATGTCACTTGCAACACAGCAGTGTTAGTTGGGGCACATGTGACTGTCCGGCACTTCATTCTAAGAAGAGCATACAGCAATAGACCAACCGTTTTTGTTTTTCCTGTCCCTGGAGGACCCCAAACAAGTTTAACAGTATTCTGATGATAACATTTACTTGTCCCCATACAACTCAGAACTGCAGCTTCTTGAGAATCATTTAAACTGAAAGATTTGATTACAGTCCTTAGATCATAAAGATCAGCCCCATGAGTTTCTTCACATAAGCATGTAGTTTCTGCATCCTGCAATAAGCAGATGTAAGAAAAACCAGTGACTGACATAAATGACTTGTCAGATATAATTAGCGAATGAGATAATGTATGTGCCACATTAGAGATAAACACATTTCTTACAGGTGGATGCATTTGAAGAACTTTCTTGATCAGACTCATGTTCTTTCCTTCTGGATGTGAGTTCAATGCCCTCCATATACGAATATTTGTAGTCATGTTCGTTAGGAAAACAACAAAACGATTGGCTTTCATGTTCTTTTGTGTGTTTTCTTCGATCATGATTGGTCTTGATGACAATATTGAGAGATGATTCGGATTATAACGATCTACCCCAGTGACATATGCAATGAGATAAGGACTGTTTGGCCTGTCCAAGTCAGCAATGCATTTTGGCATTACATCTGTTAAAGCGATGAGATCTCCAGGCTCAGGCTCATATATTGCTTTGTTGTCCTCAAAGCATCTCATTCCTAGTACCAGCTCATAAGCTAAGTTTTTCGGGTACTCATGATGTTTAGAGATATTGATTGACCGGATTTCAAATGAAGGTGCCCCAGACACTGATGTCAAGCTTGAGAGCAAGTCTGCATGTGTTTCCTCAATAAGAGGAAGAACAAATGACTTCAAGTAATCTTTTGTCAAGTTGAATCTGTCCGGGATCTCATTCACCTGATCATCATGAAAAACAAAGAAAAAGTAATAGCAAAATGGTTACCAAGTGAACAACAAGAACAGAAAGTACTTCTGTTTGTCTTAATTTACCTTACTAAAGCAAACAACCTGAACATGGCTTTAGACAAAATAGACTAATAAAGGATTAACAATTAGCCAAGCCTCAGTCATTTATCCCCAAGTATGCTCCTGCTTTCCCGTTGATATATTACTTTAATTTGAACAATTTTTCCTTCAATGCTGTACTTTGATCAGAAATGGATTCGAAAAAACTCTAAAAAAATAAAAAAATGGAAAAATTGCAGCATGGTTACTGAAGCAAAAGCCATAATTGCGACATACATGTTTTAGTTCAACAAAAGTCTTTCCTAATTCCAGAAGTTTCAATTTATCAGAAAAAAAAAAAAAAAAGAAGAAGAAAAAATTTGATTACCAGCATATAGCTAACAATTAGCCATGAAGTTGCAAGAACTTAATTCCAGTAGGCATCCTGCATTTGTGCTAATAACCACAATTTAACATGGAGAATCAACTTTTTCCATAGCAAGCTCTGTTTTGATTCAAGTGAATTCCAAAAAAATGAAAAATATATTGCTTAAAAAGTTTAAAAATACACATGCATTCTGAATGCATTCCATATTAGACTTCAACAAAATAATTATTAAAAAAAAAATCTGCAAAGGAAACCCTATTTCAGAGTAGAGCAAGAAAGAGAAATAGAGGAAACCTGGCCTTTGTACAGATGATTGTTGCGGATATCTTCTATCGTCCAAGAAAACACCAAATCGATCAAACCTCTGCCGGCGATTTCGTGTTTTTTCTTCGCCGGAGCCTCGTCCTCGTCAACTTTACCTTTGGGAGCCGCTGAGTACGGACGATCGGAGCTACGAACTGGAACCCACTGTAAGGACATATTTGCGTATGCAGAATGTGGAGTGTGCTGCTGTGTATGTATGCTGCGTTTGGCGGAGACTTTATGGTCTATACGAAGGTCTCTCCCCTTTGTCATACGAATGAATGAATGAATATGAATGCCTATAAATTAGGCGCCATGCATGCATATTTTCGGTCTAATTGGATTCCTTACCTTTCTTTTTCTATTCTTGTCGTTTAGTGGGTTTAGTGGGTTGACGAAGAAGTAAACCTCAGTCAATGGTGCTTCTTCTACATGAAATTTATGCTTTAGAGTATAGTTTTAATTTTTAATTTTTTAATTTTTGATAACCAAATTGAATTTTAATTAATTTAAAATTGAGTCATAAAAAAAAATTTTTTATTCACAAAACTTGAATTCGATACATTGTTTAAAACAAATTGAACTTTTTTATTCAGATCAATAAATTATTGATGTTTTAAAATGTAGTTAGTACATCAAAAGTGTAATTTGAATATTAAAATTATTAAATTATTATTAATAAAATAATATAAAAATAATTTTATTAAAAATGTTTTAATAAATTTATAAATTTAATTTAATTTTTAGTATATAATTTAATTTATGATATTTTACAACTTTAAATAATTTAAATTACAAAATAATTTTCCATATACCTACTTTGTTTGGGAAGTCTTGTTAAGTTCCAAAACCAAATTCCCCTCTTTGTTTGGTTCAAACTATCATAATTTCTTGCTTAATTTATAAAAGGACAAAAATTTTTAAGAGTTAGATTAATTAATAAGACTGTATTTATGGATAAACAAATTATTTTATAAGAAAGTATTCATTTTTTTAAGAATTTATGAATACAGTAACATTAGAATTTGAAAAGTAATTAAACGTTACTTCTAATGACATTCTTTGGGAAGAAGGAGGGAATAATACTTTTCAAGAGAGAGTAAAAGTGCAGATTCCTTCAAAAAAAAAAAAAAAAGTGAAGATTCTTTACTCAAAGTTTCAAGGAGTTCATAAAAGATATATTCATTATTCTTTGCCTTACTCTTTCTCTTTTTGTAATTTAGTAACGAATGATCAAAGTTCTGACCAATAGAAAGAAAGGAATGGTCAAAGTAGTTTGAAACCAAATATGACTACAGGCTCAAGCATTTTATGAAATTTAATTTTTTTAAGAGAAAAATGTTTTTTTTATTAATACGGATTATAATTTTTTTTTATAATTTGGGTATTGAAATTATTAAAATAAATAAATAAATCATAAATTTATTAAATATATTTTAATAATTTTAATATAAAAATACAACTTATTATGTTTCTAATACTCTCAATTGGTATAAAATGTGTTTTAAGATCATATAAAGAGTAATTAGTTGAGATATAGACAAATACAAGTACAAACTAAACAAAAATAGTGTGAATTTGAAAATTATGCACAAAGAAAGACGTCCAAGCAAAAATAAATAAGAAAAAAAA
>BPVZ01000015.1:1762008-1776237 GCA_020521535.1 Rubroshorea leprosula
AAAATAACGGTTTGAATTCGACTCCTTGCGAATTTATTCAAAAAAAAATAAAAAACTAGTGGATTAATTTAAAAATATATAAAAAAAAAGTTGATTTGATTACACCAAAACCGTCCAAATTATAACATTAATGTATATTAAATTAAAGTGAAAGTTAGACTGAGCTGACCAGATGAACATATTATGAGACTTCTCAAACCTTCAAACGCCGCCTCTTCGGACTCAGTCTTGACCTTTTGCTTTTCGGCTTCCAATATTTAATTTCGTTGCGTGATTCTTTTGTCTCGCCGCTGGATAAATATCACAATCAAAGAATATCCCAAGATCCAACACCTCAGTTCCTTGGTGGCAGGGCAGATTTGGAAAAATACAAAGACATAAAAAGACCGCAACACAAACCAAATACAATGCATGGTAACGCCCGTTTCACTCGCTAACCCAACCAAACCAACAAGGTAAACAAATTTTAAATAGAAACTAAGGTAAACCCTAATAGCAAATGCTTTATTTTTGTAATCATATCATTTTTTTTCTTTTTTTGAGAAGGGCAATAGTTAAAGGTTAATATGTTAGAGGTGTTAGTGTGTAGGGAGGTATTAAACCTGAGACATGGGATGCAAACCACGGGTTACCCCAAAGGGCAGCAAGTGACCACTTAACCACACATGTGGAATGCATATCATTTTTGTTTTGTTAAGTTCCAACTTGGCTTTTATATCTACTAAGTTGGACATTGTCACATCTAGAATTTGAAAGTTATACTTTAATAATTAATTCAAAATTTTTAGAACCCACAAAAATTAATTTTGATTATGAAATCCATCTTTTAAAATTGATCTTAAGTGATTTATAAATTGTTAATTATTTAGTTATACTTCAAGGTAGTCACTGAACCAGTTTAACTTAGGACTAGCTCAATTAAATTTGATGCTAGTCAATAGTTTTGAACCATGAACTAACTACACTTAGGGTCAATTATGAATTTACATTGTTGAAATTGAGGTTTGACTCCAACATAAAATAAGATATTGTTGACAATGCTTATTTGAATAAATAACCTTTAATTGACTAAGTATGTATTTTTCTTAGTTGGTCTAAGAACCTGTTAATTAACTAAACCTTAAAAAAAAAAAAGGATTAGTGGTACTTCATGTTCATGAGTGAGGATCATATATGGTCTAAAAAACCAATGCGGAGTCTCATCTTAAGGAACCATTGCGATGGATTTTGGCTAGAGATCAGCTTGAATCGGCCATATGGCCACCCCTATCCTTTTCCTAATAAGATGTAATAATAAAAAAAAATCATGTTTTGCAGTTTACCAACAATTTATTGATTTGAATTGAAAAAATTCAATTTTTTTAAATAAAATTTTAAATTTAAGTTTGTAAATGAAAAATAAATATTTCTTATGAAATTTGATGTTGTTCTTATGAAATTTGATGCCGTTGAACTCTAAAATCATGTTTTATAGTTTATATTATATTAAATTACAAAATATAAATTATTAAATAAAAAAAACTTTTAATATTATGCAACTCATCCTTCATTTAATAATTTTAATTATATAATTTGATACCATCTAAATTCCATAACAAATTTCGGATAATAAAAATCTTAAATAAGAGAACAAGTACGAATTTGTCACCTTCGTCAATTCAAAGAGACTTCTCATCATGCTTCACGGAAGGTTCCTTCACCTACAACAACTTTGACAGAGAGCAGCCGAGTAAGCCCATCCAAAGAAGCCTAGTGCCTCAATGATTTCACCCAAAATGACTAAAGTACCCCTGTTGGAATATTCGTGTAGTGTTATACGTAATTACGTCCTCCTTTCCTATAAAAGGGCCGCATTGGTGTTCGTTAGGCTGTAATCAGGAGAGAACCGGGAGGAACCGGAAAACTTCAAAAACAAAGCAGAGACTTCGATCTATGCAACCGCCGGTTGTTTCTTCTGTCGGATTCTGTCGTCTGCTTCCGTCCTTTGTTACCGTTTTTGTTGATATCAGATTCACCTTATGAGCTGCTTTGGCAAGCTGCGTTGTTCCTCCAATCTCAGCCGCCTCATCGCCGGCCTTTTGATTTTCATTCTTTATCACTCTTTTCAGTTAATTTCCAATTTCCCGATTCCTATACACCGGTAATTCTGTCTATTTCCAGTCCGTTTGTTCAATCATCTGGTTTTCTCTGATTTCTCCGGCGATGGATTCCGATTCCGACGATTCCTTCTCCAACAATCTGCTCAGTGGTTTGTATAATCCTTAAAACACTTCTTCTGTTTTCTGTTTTTTTTTTTCTTTAATTTTAAGATTCTATGATGTGGCATTGTTAGATTTTGTTATCATGTTAATTTTTCACTAGATGTTGAATTAACTATGCAATTTTTCTACATAAAATTGTTGTGCATTTCCTTATTTGTGATTATCTGATGACCAGGAACTGTCTCCTCGCTGACCGAGAGGCAGAACAGTTCGATTCCTACTGTCATTGTAATTGGTGGTGGGATTTCAGGGCTCGCTGCTGCACGAATTCTCCATGATGCGTCTTTTAAGGTGATTGATAAGATACTGTCAGTTTTTGCAGTTCTGGACTTGATTCTCTTTGAACTTCTAATGCCTATTGTTAATTGATTGTTCTTTCTTAGGTTATATTGCTGGAATCACGAGATAGAATTGGCGGTCGAATCCATACGGATTACTCTTTTGGTTGCCCAGTAGATATGGGAGCGTCATGGTAAGCTAACATTTTTTCTCCACTCCAGATCTTATACTACAGTATATGGCTTATACAATTTTATTTATTTAAAGAAGCAAATGCAAGAAATAATTCAGGATTTATGTTTATTAATCTTCCATTAATTGTTATTTAGGCTACATGGTGTCTGTAATGAGAACCCCTTGGCTCCATTAATACGCTCTCTAGGGCTTACTTTGTATCGTACTAGTGGTGACGATTCTGTGTTGTATGACCATGATCTGGAAAGGTAAGGTTTCTTGGGCTTATAATGCGTAAATTTTCTATCCGTTAGATGATAATGCAGTTGTAAATTATGTTGTGTTTAGTCAGAATCAGAATTATTGGCTGACAGCTGAATTTGATATCTCAGTTATATGCTCTTTGATATGGCTGGCCATAAAGTTCCACAACAAATTGTCATTGAAGTTGAGGATGTATTCAAGAGAATTCTCAAAGAGGTTTGCCTTTTTTAACTACTTACTAATGAAATTTCTTTTCTTGTTACCATACTTTCTGAAGTTGACAGCAACATGCTTATTCCCTTTCTAATTCCTGCAGACAGAAAAGGTTAGGGATGAGCATACTAATGATATGTCTGTACTTCAAGCAATATCAATTGTTTTAGATAAGCATCCTGAATTAAGGTATTGAAGACAAGCTTCTTCTCATTTCATTCAAGACATTGTTGCTATCTGATTTTTATATCAATGTCATTTACATATTTCCATTTTATATAGACAAGAAGGACTTGCCTATGAAGTGCTGCAGTGGTACATATGCAGAATGGAAGCTTGGTTTGCTGCAGATGCAGATATGATATCCCTGAAATGCTGGGATCAGGCAAGTACTTAAATCATGTAATGGAGGCTATGGTTATTGTTCCTTTATTTTCTTATTATGCTGATTTTTAACATAATAACGATCTTTTAAAGTGGTCTTTTTCTTGCTTGATTCTTTTTTCTGGTTGCTACCAGAGAATGTCATGGGGATGCCTTTCTTTTATTTTATATACCCTATTTTCAAATTCAAATCAGATCATTTCTTAACTGGGATAGACCCTAATTATTTATTTTCTTGATAAACAATTCTGATACTGAACTATTATCTGCTTTAATCCACTTTTTACCTTTTGATTATTTGGTAGAAAGGTTAAATGATTGAGTGTGGTTTTTGTTGGACAGGAGCGTGTTCTTTCTGGTGGTCATGGACTTATGTTGCAAGGTTATGATCCTGTTATAAAGTCTCTTGCAAAAGATATTGATATCCGCTTGAATAGTAGGTAGGTATACCTTTTTAGTCCATATTGACTAACTGAGCATTTGGCATATTTCTGCTTCACAAATATTTTTGTGGTGTGGAGCAACATTTGACATGTCAAGAAAGAATAAGGCTTTTGGTTTCACACAAATATATCAAATCTCATTGCTGTAACATCAAATAGATTAAAGAGTGAAGTCCAAGATCATTTAGATTATTTCTCACCTTGCAAAGTATTTGACTAGTTCATAGAGTTGTAGACCATTTGGCGCATTTGAGTTTTCTTGATATGGTAGCCAGACCCTTGGTTTTACTTATATCACCCCCAAACTGATAATAGCAATTGTAGTAAACATTTCCATCCAGACCCTCAGTTCCACAAACAGTCAATTTCATTTTGTATCAGAAAGATTCTCATTTCACTATCTCAGTTAGAAATAGACATAGAAATGGCAAGCAAATTATTTAACAGTGTTTGTTAGTCAACAAAGTGTTGATTCTTTTATGGGTGTTAATGTGTAGGGTTGCAAGAATATCCAATGGCTGTAATAAGGTGGTGATCATGGTGGAAGATGGAATGAGCTTTGTTGCGAATGCTGCTATTATAACAGTACCCCTTGGGATTCTTAAAGCAAATTTAATTCAGTTTGAACCAAAATTGCCTGAGTGGAAGGTTTCTGCAATTTCAGATATTGGTGTAGGCAATGAAAACAAGATTGCCTTACGGTTTGACAAAGTCTTTTGGCCAAATGTGGAGCTCTTAGGCACAGTTGCGCCCACTTCTTATACTTGTGGTTATTTTCTCAATCTTCACAAGGCAACAGGACATCCTGTCCTTGTCTATATGGCTGCTGGAAGATTTGCTTATGATCTTGAGAAGCAATCTGATGAGTCTGCTGTAAATTTGGTGATGTTACAGCTGAAGAAGATGTTTCCTGATGCAACTGAGCCGGTAACTCAACTTCTTTATTCTTTGCCATCGTTTTCTTGACATTAAAGAGATCATTTTACTGTATAGCTCTGTTAAGTATGCAGATAGTCTAAAGACTATAAACTAATCTTTGGTGGTCCTCTATGAAACAGGTTCAGTATCTTGTGTCACACTGGGGAACAGACCCCAACTCACTTGGTAGCTACTCATATGACCCAGTTGGTTTGACTGCAGATTTGTACGAGAGGCTTCGAGCTCCCTTGGGTAATCTATTTTTCGGAGGGGAAGCTGCCAGTGTGGACCACCAGGGATCTGTTCATGGAGCTTACTCCGCTGGAGTCATGGCTGCTGAAAACTGTCAGATGCATTTGTTACAGAGGCTAGGTAACCTGGAGAAGCTCCAGCTACTCTCTTGCAGGCATGAAATTTTAGAATCTACATTTCCCCTCCAAATCTCTAGGATGTAGACGCTTCTGATCTAAATAAGTATCAATCCCTTTGAATACTAGTCAGTATTTGAATAAGTTATTATTTTTTATGAACTAGTGGAGAAAATGGTTATGGTGGACCCACTTTTTTTTCTTTTTCTTTTTTTTTTCACTTTATTAGCAGAAATTTTATATTTATTGCAAAGGAAGGAATTGAAAGAGGATGAGCATGAATGGGTCCTATCATATCTCCTGATGTTCAACTTGCTTCTACCCTCAATAATGGGCATCCTATGACCAATTGACCATCTTCCGATGTTCAACTTGCTTCTTCTTTTGTCGGTTTTTTTAATCAGCATGTTACAACTTGCTTCTACCCTCCATGATGGGCATGCCTATAGCTGCAGAAAAAATCGTTATCAAAATGTTACAGGCTTATATATATTTTTAATATTATTTTAAAAAATATTAATTTAATTTAATTTAATTATTAAAATAATTAATAGATATAACAACTACTATTTTTTTAAGTTAACAAATTAAAATCTTTACAAACACCAGCTACTCTATCCGATATTTTGAGAAAATAAATAAATAAATAAAAGAATGCTTCCATACCATTTGTTTGGTTGCTGACAAAAAATGAATAGCAAAGACAAATTCTGTTCTGTCATGTGCTTGTCAATTTGGCTAGACAAGTTAATGACAAAACTGGGATGACACCCCCAACCAGTCGAACATGGGTTTTGATAATAACTAATCAACAGTTCTGTCTTTTGTCGGTAGAGTATCATATCATGTCACGCATCTTCAAACAAGTCGTATAGTCATGCGGGGAAATCCGCCAGCAAGCTCAATGGTAATTATTCGACCTAAAATTATTCAATTGTGCATATGCAAGAATTTAATCGTCAAATATTAGCTTTAAATTAAAGTTTAACCATCATAGTCAGTGGATATAACCTCAGTTAAAATAGACTTCAAGTTGTCAAATGGTTGGCTTGACCTCCATAAATAAAAAAAAAGAATCAACTCGCCAAAGCTTTTATTGATATATGCTTGTTTTTTCTGATAATAAAAGGAGAGCCCAAAAGTCCTCAAAGACAATATATGGTGGTTTAGAGTTTGAATTTTTATTTTAGAAATCTCAATTTTAAATATTAAGATGGGTAAGGGGGAATTGAGAAGAATAATTATTTATTATTATATAATATATCATTTTCATCTGTTTGGCAATGTGAGTTTAAAAATAGAGTATTTGAATTTGGGGGTTATAAATTCAAAATTATTGTTTGTTTTTGCACAACAAGAGTATATTTGAATTTTAATCTAAATACACATATTTTAATTTGTGTATTTTAAAGACTAAAAAGTGTGTATTTTAAATACTCTTTTATACCCATAAATTTGACATTGGATTTCAAATTCTTTGTTCACTCTTTACATCTTCCTCTATGATGAGATAGCTTCTCTTTGATGAAGCCTTGATGATCGCATTCAAAATTGTATATTCAATCTCCAAAATCTTTTCTCCCCTTGGTTTTGTTGCTTTGTTTGTTTGGGTCAATGTCAATTTAGTTGAACTCGCAGAGCAAGTGGTGGTGGACACTAAGTCACTCATGGAGGGTAGTTTATTGATGGTAATATCGAAACTTTTGTAAACTTATATTTTATTAGAATTGATGAATGGAGAATGGCAAAGTGGGTAGTGGCCAAGTCAAGGGAAAGGAGGGACTTCTTGCTATTGTTAGCACCCTTGATGACCACAAACTTGTCTTTCTAGTGTTAGGCAATGGTGATGGGGTAGTACAATTCATATGAGGCCATCGTGGACGATAGTTGCTGTGGTGATGGAGGCGAAATAGTGAGAATGGAGGTGGGTGAAAGAGTAGTAAAATAATGGGTGGGTGATTTTCATACGAGGATGCAGAAAGGACAGAGTGGTGGCAGTTTTTGCTAAATTATGCTTAAATATATACAAGATATGAGATATTAATTATCATTCTATTTTTTTACATGTGATAATTGAAGTTGCAACCTTATTTTGAATTTTGATAGGATTCTTCAAAACATAGTGAAAGAAATAGAGGTAATGAAAAGGGCAACTAAAATTGCCTACTAAATGTTTGTAAAAATGTCTTAATGAGAGTGATTAACATCAAATCAATTTGAAATTCACAGCTTGTTTAATTTATCAAATTGTGTAATTTAATAAGTATTTAAAATACATGTATTTGAATTACATGTATTTCAAATACATGTATTATTTCAAATATATGTATTTAAATTACACCCATTAAATTCAAATTCAAGTTCCCAAATGCAACCTTAATGTATAAAAAAAAATGTCCATAAAAATATTAGGATGTGTGGAGAAAAAATTAAGAAAAATAATTATTTTTTATTATATAATTAATTCATCATATGACTGAAAAAAAAAGACACCATAGAAGTCCAGTTGGGGCAAGGTCCAAGATCACAATTTGGCAGACCTCTAGCCACCAGCCAGGCCCAATCAAGTTGTCCGCAGACATCTGACCGACACCCCGTGATCAAAATGCATAATATCTTGCGTTTCTCTCCGAATTCACAAACACATTTTCAGTCTTCCGTACACTTACCAGAATCTCTTCTGCTTCTCCTGATTCCTCAGTTTCCCCTTTCTCTAACCTTGAGATCTTTAACCGATTTCGTAATCTTGCAATACAATGGCCGCCGCAGGACACAACAATCTCAACGCAAAACTTGTGAGTCCGCATCCATTCCCATCTGGGTTCTGATTTTTGATACCTCAAATTTGAGCTTGAATTAATGGTTTCCGATTGTTTCAGGTTCTCCTCGGCGACATGGGTGCTGGAAAATCGAGCCTTGTCTTGCGTTTTGTTAAGGGCCAATTTCTCGAATTCCAGGTTTTTCTCAAATCCCAACTGTTTTCCATTTTTTTTTTTTTTTTGTGGGTAGCGGGTTAATGGGTATATATATAGGAATCGACGATAGGGGCGGCGTTCTTTTCTCAGACGGTGGCAGTAAATGATTCGACGGTGAAGTTCGAGATATGGGACACGGCAGGTCAGGAGAGGTATCATAGCTTGGCTCCCATGTATTACAGAGGTGCAGCCGCGGGCATCATCGTTTATGACATTACCAGCACCGTATGTATTTCCATTACAGTTCTTTGATTATGTACTGAATTAAAATTAATGATGTTAGCTTTAACTAGCTCTGCTGTGTTAATTACTGTGTTATATATATATATATATTTTATTGGATAAAAAGTAAGTATAATTTTGTAATTGTAGGAATCATTTGCAAGGGCTAAGAAGTGGGTGCAGGAACTCCAGAAGCAAGGTGTTCATCTTTTCCTTCGAAATAATATGATTATAAAGGAAGGAGACATGTTTCTGCATTTTATTTTTATGTCATCCTTCTACTTAATTCATTTTCTTCCTACATGTTACCCTTTTTCCCATTAGTTTTAATTTGATAATATTTTCCACCTCGGTTTAGCTCAGCTGGTTAGGAGGTGGGGTAAGATTCTTCTAGGTAGACATCTTAAATGGTGTTAAAGTTTTCTTCTATTTCACTAAGATTATAAATTGAAAATTATCAATTTTTAAACATGCTTTTGGTGTTTATGTGTTTGTTCATTCTTTTTGTAAGTTTAGGAAAGGTGAAGGGGGATTTAATCTTTGAAGCATGACTGTGCCTTCCCCATAAAGGAGGGGTAACAAACACTACTGGTCTGTTGTATGTTAAACTCATTACAGAATGCCAATGGTATGGATTCCCTCATTGTGAATTTGAGATGTATGTTGACCCAAAGCTATGTCTTTCTAAGACATCTCATGAATTTGGCACCATCTAGGAAATAGCCTATAAAGATAGAGGGAGCTGTTGAAACAAATGGATTTTGGTAGCTTATAGGTTACTTGTTTTTCTTAATTTTGTTTTTATATAGATGGATACTGTTTGGTCTCTATGAGCGTGTGAAAACCATGAGTCCATTTTGGAACTGTTGTAGGCAATCCTAGCATGGTTATGGCCCTTGCTGGGAACAAAGCAGATTTGGATGATAGAAGAAAAGTAACAACTGAAGTAAGTACAGGCTTCACCTTTTCTTGCTGTTCTTTGCTGCAGAAATTTGCAGTAACACACAAGCTTCTACTCCATATATATATTTCAGCCAAAAAAAAAAAAAAAAAAAAAATGAAGAAGAAGAAGAAAAAAACCCAAAAATCAATAGCTACTTCTGTTATACTATTATACACTCATCTTGAGATGTGTTTGTGTTTATACTTTGGTGTCATTTCAGTTAATTGGTTTTGCAGGAGGCACGTCTGTATGCTGAGGAAAATGGCCTTTTCTTCATGGAAACATCTGCTAAAACTGCTACAAATGTCAATGACATGTTTTATGAAATAGGTATGTGGTCTGACTCTATGGTATAACATGAGGCACTTATTATCCATTGAATGGGATTTTGCTTTTGCTTCTTATGAGTTGTGGAGGTTTTTATCTCACTTTCATCACCTTGAATTAAGGTTTTATTGATTGTCTGCCTGAGCTTCAACTTTCAACTTCTGAGGCTACTTTTTGATATCTAAACATAAAATGGTTTGCAATGCCTTGGAGTCTGATTTGTGACAAAACTTTTACTTATTTCCTTATAGAAATTAGTTCCCTGGCCAAACCAAGTGTTGTCTAGTCTTTATTGTCTCATTTCCAGCAAATAGCTATTGATTGCCCTGGATCTGATCCCATTGAATGCCATTTGTTTTAACCTGATCATTCCAGAAAAAAGGAAAAAAGTAATAATAATAGAGAAAAGGTTATACTCTTGTATTGTGTTTCATTTAGGCCTTTGCATTTCCATTTCCATTCTTCTAATACCTAAAATGTTGGTTTGATGCAAACAGCAAAAAGATTGCCCAGAGCTCAGCCTGCCCAGAATCCAGCAGGAATGGTTATAGTGGATAGACCTGAAGGAACTCAAACAGCATCGTGTTGTTCGTAATTATTTCGGTCTTTGTTGCCTTTTGGTTTCCATTTTTTTCTTGTTTGGTCCTTCCACGCACGTAGATTCTGGTTTGTGATCTTGCGAAGAATTTTTACATGAAGATGTTCAGTTATGCTATATGCTGCCTTGATGATGATCAGCAGTGGGAATTTTCCCTAGCTAAGATGAACCTAATGGTGCAATTACATGACTGGAAAATGGTAATTAGGGATCCCATGCTATTCATATTTCCACTGGTATGCAAATATGCTATTTTTTAAAAAATATGGATCAGGTCATATTTTACGGCAAAAATCAACATTTAGCTTCTCGCCTTACAAAGTTGATAGGTTTTAACTCAACACATGACAGTTTTAGCATTTTATTTTATAAAGTTGGTAAGTTTTAACTCTTCACTTTATAAAATTGATAGATTTTAACCATTTACCTTATATTATGATATTTTTAGCTCATCACTGATACGAATTAAAGAAAATAATTCTCACATAACATTAGGTTATAAAGTTTTATTAATTGATTGTTAATATCTGTTAACATTTAGTTATAAAAAATATGAATTTTAAATTTAATTTTATTTGTTAGTTTCATTAACAGAATGTTAACGGATGTTAACAGTTAATTAATAGAATTAATAGTCAGTTAATAAAATTAATAGTTAGTTAACAGAATTAACAGTTAACTAATAGAGTTAATAGAACGTTAAAATTTGATGTTAAATAAAGGTTATTTTTTTTTAATTTGTATAAATAAGGGGTTAAAAGTGTCATAATATAAAGTAAAAGTTTAAAATTTATCAATTTTGTAAGGTGAAGGGTTTAAATTTATCAATTTTATAAGATAAAAAATTAAAAGTATTATATTATAAAATTAAAAGTTAAAACTTATTAATTTTACAATGTGAGGGATTAAAAGGATGGTTTTAGCTCATATTTTACTGTTTCGGTGAGAAATAAAAAAAAGGTCAATTCAATAATTTTAGGCGGCTATACAATACCTTCATGCAAGGTTTGTCTATCAACCAAATGAGCCGTCTTTGACTCTTTCTTTTGCACGCGAGGTTACTTTCACACCCTTGAACAATTAAAAAATGAAAATACTCAGAGTTTTCCCTCTGGCTTTTTTCCTTTATTTAGATTCCTTCGGTTTATTTTAATATTTTCACATATTGATGAGTAAGAATATACTTCTATATAAGTTTTATATTTTATATTTATGTAAAATTTTAATTATTTATTTTTTTATTTTTAATAATTAAAATTTATTTAGATTTATTAAATATAATTATTATTTTTATCTAAAAAATTAAGATAAATTATAATTATTGAAAGTTAAGAGATGGATAATTAAAATTTTATGTAAATATGTATACAAGAAGTGTATATAAATGCATCTCTCATTTCGATGCTACAACAAAAGAAGGGTGCTTGATAAACAAAATTGTTTCCCCTAACATTTTTGGAAGAAAGATTTTCCTTCAATTTTTTAAATATGAAACTCACTTAATATCTTTCACAAACTTTTTCAATACCTCCTTGTTACCATGCCAAATTAAAATTTACAATCCACAAAAAAATTTAATAAAATTTCATTACAAAACTCATTAACTTTTTGTATAATATTTTATCAACCACTTTTTTTAATAAAAATATTCTAATAAAATTAATTTCTTGCCAAACAAGCCCTTATATTTGGTAAAATATATATTTTAAATCTAAACTACAAAATTATAAAAATACAAGTATACTTAATGAATCTCTATTGTATATAAATTCATAAAGCGGACATAGTTTTTTTTTTTTTATATAGTTGGAACTATACTTTTTTATTATACAATCCAAAATGCATAATGAAGTCAACAAACATAGCTCTTATTTTTGCGTATTTTGTACTTGTAAAATTTTTAATAAATTATTATTTTTTATCAAGAAAGTACATCAATATATAAGAAAGTTGAAGAAGAAGAAAAATATCAATATAAAATGCATTTTAGTCCTTAAATTGTTATTTTACCAATTTCATCCTTAAATTTTATTTTATTCACTTAATTATTTTTAATATTTCTGAAAATAATAATTATTAGTGCTTTTGTAAATCTTGTATTAAGTTTAAAACATAATGTTCACATAACAATTAAAAAGTCTTTAAGGCTTATTTATTAAATATAAAGACGGTCTTTTAATCTCTAATATTTTTAACTAAAAAATAAGTAAGAAAATTTTTAAACTTTTAACATTCCTCTACCTTGTCCTCTCTCTTGTTTTTGGAAAAACTTTAAATTATCAATTCTGTAATACCTAAAAGTAATCTAAAATATTCATTTTAGTCACTAATATTTATTTCCTTTTTTTTAGAACAAGTACTAAAATTTCATCTCTAACTCATAACTTTTTCTTGAGTTAATTCTATTTATTTTATTGTCATTTTTTATATCAATTTTTTATATGTTTCTAAATCTTTTTACATTTTTTGATGTGATTTTACATACTTTTTTTAGAAATGTTTTATTCTATATTTTTTTCCATAAAAAAAAAAAGATAATTATTCACTAATCACAAAAAATTCCAAAATAAAGTATATTTCATATTGAGCATGGTCAAGTTAACTATTTTAAGATATAAGTTTACAACGTTATAACTGTGTTATTGTCTCTGGTCCTATTTAGTTGTCCTATTCCATCAACTTTATGTAAATTAATTTGATAACTTTATATGAAAAATAAATAATAATTGAATTTTTTTTAATCTAACTAAAAAAATTTAACAATCAACATGTTTAGGAAGAAATTTTTTTAAATTGTCATCTATTTGTTATTTAAAATTATCAAGTTAAACTTTATGTTAAAATCAAACTAATACAATTAAAACAAACATGAGGGAATAATAGTTTGAGGCACATTTTTTTTCTTTTAATAAGAAGCTCAAATTTGATTTAGATGTCGACAAAATTGACCCCTTCCTTTGAAATCCTGGCTCCACCCCTATTGATGCAAATGAAGAAGTGAAACAAATTGAAAGGGCAAGGAAAGATTCCATCTTGGAAAAGGCAGCCTCTTAGTTGAGTCTATTCACTCTTGGATTATACCATGCCAACTTTCTATTATTTTCAATTTTTGTTCCTTGAGATTGGCATTTGGTTGTCAACGTCAAGTTTTCTCCCTTGTTATAGATTCCTTCTTATTTATTTATTTTTATTTTTATTTTTTTGGAGAGTAAGCTTAGGCACATACCTAATTATGAATTATATATAATAAGGGCTCTCTACTCACCCCAAAATTTGAACTTCCAACATGAAGATAACCATTGGGATGTCCCTAGGGGATTAGCTTAGGCACACACAAACAATCAATATTACCGATCATAAAAAAACTTGTTTTGTTAAGGTTAATTAAGCTGCTTTCCTTATTAACAACAATTTGGTGTAATAATGACAGAAAGGAAGATTTAGTTTTGATCCAAAAGGAAGGAAGATTTAGTTTTGATCCAAAAGAAAGGAAGATTTAGTTTTGATCCAAAAGAAAGGAAGGCATAGACAGTAATATAGTTTTGATCCAAAGAAAGGAAGGCATAGACACTAAGGAAGCAGCTATATATCTTCTTCCCTCTCTTCCTTTAGCTTCTTCAAGATTGAGGAAAAAAAGAAGGCCAAGACATGGGACTTGTATCTAAGGAGATTTCTAGGGCTGAACTCAAGGCTGGGGATCATATATACTCATGGAGGCTAGGCATCATCTATGGCCATCATGGTTAATTTTCCCCTCTTTCTCCTTATCTTTTCTGTTTTTGATATTTTGCAACAAAGTTGCATTGTGCATTTTATGGGTGATTCCTTTCATTATCACCTTCCACTATGATGCTATGTTT
>BPVZ01000015.1:1800066-1812306 GCA_020521535.1 Rubroshorea leprosula
TGAGAGTGTAATTACATTATTATAATTAATTTTATTTATTTATTTTTTTATTATTATTTTATAAAATTAATAATTTTAAAAATAAAAAATAAAAAATAAAAAATAAAAAAAATATTTAGAAAGAAATATATTTAATTGTTTTAAAACATGTCTTTATTAGTAATTTAATATTAAATAACAATCACTAATTATTGTATAATTAAACAGTTATATTTATTAAATTTGTTATCTACTATCCGCTACCTACTTTCTGTTATCCACCATCTAGTATCTGCTAACTGTCACCTGCTACCTGCTGCCGCTATTCGCTACCTGCTACTCATTGCTCGCTATCCATTATCTATTGAATTTTAACCGCTAAACCAAATAGGCCTTTAGATTCCTGAATTATTTTAGTATTTTCATATTTGAATAAGCAAAGGTTCACTTATATATAAGTTTATACATCACATTTATATAAAATTTTGATAATTAATTTTTTTAGTTTTAATAATTGAAATTTATTTTATTTATTAAAAAATAATTATTGTTTTTATTTAAATAATCGCAATAAATCTTAGCAATTGATAATGAAGAGATGAATTATTAAAATTTTAGATAAATATGATATATAAAATTTGTATGTGAATAAATGTTTCCTCCATTTCAATACTATAACAAAAGAAGGTGCTTGATTAACAATTTTTTCCCCTAACATTTTTGGAAGAAAAACCTTTATTTCAATTTATTTTTAATATGAAACTCAATACCTTTCACCAACTTTTTCAACACCTCCTTTACCATACCAAATTAAAGTTTACAATCAAATAATAATAATAATAATAATAATTTTTTTTTGCAAAATTCATTAATTTTTCATATAATATTTTATCAACCACTTTTTAATAAAAATATTTTAATAAAATTAATTTCTTACCAAACAAGCATATTTAGAAAAATATATATTTTTAATCCAGACTACAAATTTATGAAGGTACAAATATATTTAAATAAATCTCCGTTGTATACAAATTCATTAAGGGGACATAAGTTTTTCATGGTTGAAACTATACTTTTTTATTATGCAATCTAAAATGCAATATGAAGTAAAAAAAGACATGATTCTTATTTTGGGTATTTTGTACTCATAAAATTTTTAATAAATTATTATTTTTTGAGCAAGAGAGTACATCAATATATAAGAAAGTTGAAAAAGAAGAAAAATATCAATATAAAATGCATTTTATCCTTGACCTTTGACTCATGATCCCTTAATCATCTAGTCGTTACTATGTAGATAACTAAACAAAAATCATTTTAAAAATCTTATTCCCCCTTTTTTTCATATATATATTTAACTATTTGATAGGGTATAGAGCAATTTCTTTCAGGGGGGGAGCGTTTATTTGACAGAAAAGTTTTTTCTTATTTTTTTTAGTATGGTTTATTTATATATAAATTTTTCATATTATATTTATATAATATCTTAATAATTCATCTCTTTATTTTTTATTATTGATATTTATTTGTTATTTATTATATTTATTAAAAATAATTATTTTTTAATCTAAAAAATCTTAATAAATCTGAATCATTGAAGATAAAGATAAATGATGAAAATTTTGTGTAAAAATTATATATAAGTAAATTTTTATTTTTTTATTATTTGAATTTTTTAAAGTTATTTTTGTATTTTTATACATTAATACTTGTTTACACCCAAAATAACTAAAAAGGGGAAGGCCACAAGTAGGGGTGGGCAAAAACCGGTTTCGGTTAAAACCGAAACCGATTTTGAATTAACCAAAAAAATTTGGTTTTAATTTTTTGAACCAAAATCGAACCAAAATTGTTATAAGTTAATCGGTTCGGTTACTGATTTTTATTAATGAAATTGGTTCGGTTTCGGTTTTTATTAAATAAATATTAATTAATTATTTTTTTAATAATAAATTACATTTTATCACATATTTTATCATATTTTGTTATATTTTGTTATATTTTATCATATTTTAATATATTTTATCTATTTTATCATAATTTTGGTTTTATTTTCGATTTTTGATTTTTAAAAAACTCAACCAAAACCGATCCGAAATAAATTCGATTAATATCAAAACCAAAAAAATAGAACCAAAAACCGTTGAAACCGTTGAAACCGAACCGAATTCATTTTTTTGGTTTGATTTTCGAGTAAACAATCGGTTCGGTTAAAAAATGCCCAGCCCTAGCCACAAGTGTGCTTTAGAATTAATTAGGCCACTTCTTTGTGATGGGCTGAGTTGAGTCCACAGGTGTTTTTGGGCTTAAGTTTTGAATGGAAAATGAAAAAGTGATTAGAGTTCAAGTAGGATAAGTTTTTTAAGTGGGTTAAAGTTTAACATAATTAAAAGATTGTGGAGATTTTAGGAGAGATTATCTAGATTTTGTTGGAGATTTATTTGTAAGTAATCATCAGTTGCTAGACAGAAGGAAAACTCCCCTAGACGTGGCCTTCTACATCAGATTTTTTTGGAAGTAAAAGCAAGAATTATGGAGGTAACTACCCATGAGAAGAGAAAAATATCAAGAGAGGAAAAAATCAGTTCTACACACACAGACACATGGCCTATCCTACAAAATAACCATCCAACGTGTATGCATCTTGAATTTTCAAACTTTCTCTTCCAAATTTCAACGTGATTACCATATTAGAGTGTAAGATTCGCTCTTGTTCTTTGTTTTAGTTTAGGTTTTCTGTCCTTGTGCATATTTTCTTTCAAAGATTGCAACTTTTGCTAATTTTTAAGGACTTGAAAGTAGTTCAGCCTTGTAAGCAGGTCTGCCTTGTTGATTTGGTTAGTTTTCCATCTTCTATGGATTCATCTTTATTATTTGCTTATATGAATGGATTGAATGCTTTTTGCCTCCTATTCCTCATTTCTACACAACTGTTAGACTTATAATTTGTTTAATTTCAATTTCTAGATTATGATTTAATTTTATGAGATTCCAAACTTTAATCAATTTGTAGATTATCTTTTAGTCTCAGTAATCAAGTAGTCTAGTTATCTTTGTTTCAAGTTTGCAAATAATTAGTTTAATTTCTAAGAAATCATTTTGGTTTGCATAGTTGGAGTTATTGTTTGCAATTTTACATAGTCTATTTTATGTGAATTTCTTTTTATGGCATGTTACTTTCTTTTATTTATTTCGTTTTAGGATAATTACTTTAGAATATTGTGTTTAATTTAGGATTTGTAGCCTTTTGTTACATTGTTGTGGTTTTAAAGTCTTTTGAGATGTCCAAGGCAATTAATAACACATTTTGTAGAATTTCATCCTTTGTTTTACAACATCATCTGAGGTGCAATTTAGTTCATAGACATTTTTTATAGCCATTCTTTTGGAGGTCAATCGTTGAAAAGGAGAAGAGTTGCCTGAAAAATCCTATTTTCTTGTCAAACTCAAGTTGTTAGGGATTTTTTAGGAAACAATGCTATAACAAAAGGGTGAAATTAGCATTTAAAATTTTTATTTTTCCTAAAACAATTTCCAATAGACAATCTTTTCTTCTTACATTTTTAATTAAAAAAAATTTTGCCCCCTAACTTTCTTAATATGAATCCTACTTGATATCTCTTCACTAATTTTCCCAAAATCGACATCTCACCAAACACACAAAAATGAAATTTTAACAAAATTTTATTATAAAATCATTAATTTTTCATAAAATACTTTACTGTAAAAACTTTCCAAATAAAAATATTCTCTAAACTAGCCATGGGAAAAGTTTATACATATCTGCCTCAATAATTCCCATAAGCACCAAGGTGGCAACCCAAGTCCGATCCTCTATGGGAGCCATTCACACTCAAGTATACATCCACGCAACTAAGGCCAAGAATGAGGATTTAACATCAGTAGTTGTTGATAAAGTTTAACGCATGATAAAAGCAAAATAGAGAGTCCAAGAGCCTCCCATTATCGGATGCATATTAGGGGAAACTCTACAGTGGAGAATTTCCTAGAATTGTATGCAGAAATTAAAGCAAAACCCATACCATACTGCTATTGTAAATGATGAGTTTACGTGGTTATGTGCAAAAAAATCATGAAAAGTTGAGATAAGATGATTTTGATAGAGAAAATGCTATATCCACCCTCATCCTCTACACACTCCATGACACACATCCATTCTTTGTTCTCTTCCCGTTAACTCCCTGACAGAGTCATCCCATCCCATCGTCACTCCGATGATCAGTAAGTGGAAAACTATCCCAATTTCCAACACCTGTGACACCAATCTCTACTTCACCACCTACAATTGCTCTTAATAAAACCTACAATTTCAACCTTTAATTTTCTCTCTGTCTATCCCTCCATCAACACCAGATTTGAACATTTTTCCTTCCAATTTCTCTCTTTTGCTGAGTCAATCGAAGGAACCCAGCAACGGTTACTTTCCCGAACTTGTATGCCGTCGTCCACCTAAAAATTTCGTTCAATTCCCGTCCTGAAAATTCGAATCAGCTTCTGAAATTGTCTGCAAATACGTCTTGCTTTTTTGAGAAGAAGGGTGATGAGTTGAAAGAGAGGCCCATGCCTTTCTCTTCTTTTTCATGTTTTTGCTCACTTTCAAGCTTGATTATGCTATCACTTATTTTTGGTGGTTCGTATCTCATCCTTTATTTTTCAAAATTTCCCTTTCGTTGCCTAGGAAGTTGGAGAAATTGAACAACTTGAAATTTTGAGTCTTGTTTGGAGTGGTTGTGCGAAACTCTAAAAATGCCCCCAAGCTACTGTGTTCCTAAATCCTTATCTTCAACCTCTAAATCCTTTCATTTTCCCTCCCCTTCCCCAACACCAGATCTGGGTTCCTTTGCAGGTTCCCACTTGCTCAACTTCATGCTCTATGCCAATGAAACCGATGATGATGATGAAGAAGAGGGAGATGAGGCTACAGATGATTAGGATGAGGTTGGAGGTGGGGAGAAAGATGGATCTGGTGAGGATAGTGAACAAAAAGAAGGAGAAAGGAAAGGAGAGAGAACTGGGTTAGCATGCAGTTCCAAGTGAAGAATACAGAGAATTGGTGAGGACGATGAATAACAGAGAACATGAGGCTAATGGAGATACTAACGAAGTGAGGAGGTGTAACGGAGTCTGTAATGGATGAGGTGAATGTATCATTGTCCTTTTGATATTCAAATGCAGTCTACTTGAGAAAGTTGTACAGGTGTTGTTTACATCACCAAAGGTAGGGGGACAGAAACCATCTAGAGATCTATTTGGTGCTCATTAGATGAAACAAATACCTCATAATTTTGAACAGAAAGGGAGGATTGGTGTACATATTAGTTTGTAAGGAGAAGGGAGAGAAGAGTCTAGTTTGAAAACTGGTTGCTGGTGAATGGGGACAAGGATGAATGGGTTTTGGTTGATGCAGCGAAGCCATGCTGGTCTTTTGAAAAGCTTAAGTTAGTCCCCTTAAATTTTTTATTTTACCAATTTCATCCTTAAATTTTATTTTATTCATTTAATTATTTTTAATATTTATGAAAATAATTATCATTAGTCTTTTTGTAAATCTTATAGTAAGTTTAAAACAAAATGTTCACGTAACAATTAAAAAGTCTTTGAGGCTAATTTATTAAATATAAAGACTGTCTTTTAATCTCTAAGATTTTTAACCAAAAAATAAGTAAGAAAATTTTTAAACTTTTAACATTCCCCTACCTTGTCCTTCTTCCCGTTTTTGGAAAAAAATTAAATTATCACTTTTGTAGTACCTAAAATTAATCTAAAATATTTATTTTAGTCACTAATATCTATTTTCTTTTTTTAGATCAAATATTAAAACTTCATCTCTAACTCATAATTTTTTCTTGAATTAAATCTATTTATTTTATTTTGTCCTTTGTTATATCAATTTTTTATATGTTTCTAAAATTTTTTACATTTTTTAATGTGATTTTACATACTTTTTTATATGTGTTTTATTCTATTTTTTTATAAATAAAAATGATAATTATGCACTAATCACAAAAAATTCCATAATACATTATATTTCACATTGAGCATGGCCAAGTTAATTGTTTTAAAATACAAGTTTACAACTTTATAACTATGTGTAACTCTCTCTGGTCCTATTTAGTTGTCCTATTCCATCACTTTTATGTAAATTAACTTGATAAATTCAAATGAAAAGTGAAAAACAGCTGAATAGTTTTTTCAATCTAAGTAAAAATATTCAACAATCAACATGTTTAGGAAGAATTTTTTTTTAATTTTCATCTATTTATTATATAAGATTATCAAGTTAAACTTTATGTTGAAATCAAACTAACACAATTAAAACAAACAGGAGGGAATAATACTTTGAGGCACAATTTTATTTTTTTTATATGAAGAGCTCAAATTTGTTTTAGATGTTAACAAAATTGACCCCCTTCCTCTAAAATCGTGGCTCCATCCCTATTGATGCAAATGAAGAAGTGGAACAAATTGAAAGGACAAGGAAAGATTACATCTAGAAAGGGCTACCTCTTAGTTGAGTCTATTCACTCTTGGATTATACTATTACAACTTTCTCTTATATATTTTCAATTTTGGTTACTTGAGATTAGCATTTGGTTGTCAATGTCAATTTTTCTCCATTGTTATAGATTTTTTTTTTTTTTGGAGAGTAAGTGTAAGCACATACCTAATTATGAATTATATATGATAAGGGCTCTCTATTCATCCTAAGATTAGAACTTCCAACATGGAGATAACTATTGGGATGCCCCTAGCTGATTAGCTTAGGCACACACAAACAATCGATATCACCATTCATTAAAAAAAAATGTTTTGTTAAGGTTAATTAAGCTACTTTCCTTATTAACAACAATGTGGTATAATAATGACAGAAAGGAAGATATAGTTTTGATCCAAAAGAAAGGAAGATATAGTTTCATTTTGATCCAAAAGAAGGAAGATATAGTTTTGATCCAAAAGAAAGGAAGATTTAGTTTTGATCCAAAAGAAAGGAAGGCGTAGATGGTAAGGAAGCATCTATATATCTTCTTCCCTCTCTTCCTTTGCTTCTTTGAGATCAAGAGAAAAAAGAAGGCGAAGACATGGTATCTCAAGAGATTTCTATGGATAACCTCAACCCTGGGGATCATATCTACTCATGGAGAAATGACAAGGGCTGTATCTTTGCCCATCACGGTTAATTTCCCCCTCTTTCTCCTTGTCTTTTTCGTTTTCAATATTTTGCAAAAAATTTGCATTGTGCATTTTATGGGCAATTCCTTTCATTATCACCTACCACCATGATGTTATGTTTTGCGAGATTTGATATGTTAATGATGTTGATCAAGCCACATTTTCCTAATTCAATAGTTTTAGTACCTAATGTTGGGATCCATAAAAAATCAAGGATGAAACCTGATGCATAAAATACACACTACACTTAGGCAAGTGAACTTAATCAATTATACAGTATAAAATGAGTAAGATATTGATCCCTTAGAAACTATTCTACACTATTAAGATGATATTAATCTAGTCTAAATTAATTAATTAATTAATTAATTGAATAAACTTGAACTACTTAATCTAAAGAAATTTTCTAAGCAAAAAGGAAACTATGAATGAAAAGGAACTAGAGTTTGGATTTTATTTACTCTAAATTACATAATTGATTAATTAATCTAATTCAAGAGCAAACAACAATGTTATCCATGAGATGGTGGATTTCCCTCAATGAATTAATTAGTTTTTTTAAGTCAAGTTAATCCTTCCCTTGCTTCTTAAATTAATGATATTTATGTGTAATTTAAAATAAACTGGTGAAACCTTTTGCTTAAGAAAGGGAAGCTTCGAACTCTTTTTCTCCTCTTCCATTACCACATGTGACACTAATTACCTCTCAGTCTCATTGTCCAACACATGGTTTATATTGTTATTAGTCTAACTCATGTAATTTTTTCTCAAGTTCATGCATAAATCATTAGATCAATTGAAAAGTGATCAAACTTTCAAAGCATTAAGTTTAACAAAATAAGCTATTATGCAAATAACTAATAGATCTTGAATTAGACTAAAATCAATTACATATTCCAAGAAATAAAATCTATCTAACCCTAGTTCAAGTAATTTAGCCACTCATAATCAAGTTTAGAACAACCATAAAAATTAAAGAAGTAATCTAGCAAAGAAACATTGCAAAATTAATAAGTACAAATGAGAAAAGCAGTCCCCAAGAATAAGAGCAAGCCAAACTGTGCTTTAACTTTTCTTTATTCAATCATGAGTTGCTACTACTGTCTCTGATCCTCTCCACTAGTTGTTGAAGATAAGGCTACCAATGGAATTGAATCAAAGAGGTGTTAGCCTATATGATGGCAACCTAAGAGGGGGTGAATTGGGTTTTTAAAAATTATATGCAATTTTCAAGTGCAAAACAATGAACACTCACAAGCAATTGCAAACAAATAATTTAAAGTGTAAAAGTTAAAAGCTAAGGCAAGAAAAAACTCGAACATGAAGATTTATAGTGATTTAATCATAATTTGTGCCTAGTCCACTCCTCAAACTGCTTGCTTAAGCATTTGCTTTAGCTTCAAAAGCTCTCATCTAACTTCTAGGTGCAGAGGCAACAGTTTGCAATAACTTTGTTAGTGCTATCTACCTTCAACAGTTGAACCCCTTGTTACAATCTTTCACAAACCCAATCTTATACCACAGGGATGGTTTTCTTTAGATCTAACAAGGTTATCCAATCACTCTCCCAATAGCTTATAGGTGCTATTAAACCATTCAATCCACTTATTACAAATCTCTCAACCCTTCCTATATCTCAAGGATGGATTTTTACATTTAACAAAGTTTTTCCAAACCCTCTCTCACTTGTTACAATGAAAGAGAATAGGAACAAGTATAGAAAACAGTTGATTTCTCAAAGAACAATGAAGGAAGCTCAATCTCTCTTGGTTTCTCAAGTTGAGTGCCCTTTTTATGCATTTCTCTGTTCTCCCAGATCTGATTTTATACTTTGATATTGCTCAATCAATGGTTTATGACCATTGGAGCTCATTTGAAATGGATATATTCCAAATAGGGTAAGTAATTCAAGATCTCAACATGAGAGGTTGGAACCTCTATTGTTTTCTTCACCTCATAGTGGGATTTGTGGCTCTACACTCTAAAATTGAGAGTTGAATGTGAAATGTGATAGTTAGGTTCGAGTAGAAACAGAATTATGAAGGGTTTTGAACCTTGTTGTTAGGGGTTGGAACCTCAACCCAAAGTGTAGTTTCTATTTTTGTTAGTCACCATAAATGGAAATATATTGAATAGGTAATCACACAATTAAGTTGACTTTCAATATAAGAGGAAATATATTCAAATAGAATATTTGAGGATTTATGAAAATCCAGTTAACATGGCTAAAAATAATCCAAGTGTATATTTCTATTCACATTTAGTTTTAAATCCATCAAAATCAAGAATAACAAAAGATGGACCTTTTAACGACAACAATGTCCATGTATATATGTATTATACTCTTTTTAGCCCATTATTCTTTTGGGGCTTTTGGATTTGTAGGCCTAAATTGCTGTTAGCCCACAACTTTTAATCCTCTGAATTGAATAAAATTTAAGCCCATAAGCTCCGGCTCTCCTTTGTGAATCCAGCCAGCAATTACTATGTTAGAATTGGAACTTCCAATTGGAATTACCACTTGAATATGATTGAACTGGATTAAGCTTGTAAAAGATGAATTTATAGCTCTATTTCTTAACTCTCTAAGCCTTAAGAATCACTTCAATTTGATATTTGGAGAGAAAATTATGGTAAAAATATTATTGCATATGCTCAAGTTGCCACTAGTTGAAGAATTAATTCTCATTAAATTTGTTTTTTAATCTTCACCTATAAAACAATGAGATTAATATAAATTTAGGTGAGATTAAGTTACAAAGTATACATAAAAGTTAATTTTTAAACCAAAAAATGTATATAAATGTATATAAAAATTAAACTTATCAAAACCTATCCTCTAATACTAGATAAATCACATTACGTTTTAGAGCTGAGGGGTCAAGCATAGATGCGTATGGGGTGAATTGTGGGAAAATACCCAAAGTTGAAATCTTAATGTAGGTCCCTGATAATTGTACGGGAAGTATGAAATCACTAGCAAACTAATGAGATATGAATGCTAAAAATTGATTATGAGGTATGAAACTAGAAGCGAACTTTGGTTCTTGAATTTAATTAATGAAATTTTATCAACGTTTCTTGCTTTTTCCTTCCCTCAATATTTTAAGAATGCAACTACCTTCTTCTTTTCTTTTTCTTTTTTTTTTAAATTTCGCCAAGGATGTAATAAGCTTTAGCTTCTAGCAAAATGAGGCAACAATTTTAAACTAAAACAATTTATCCAACTAGAAAATCTTATAAATTCAGTATTTTAAAGTCTGTGTTTTGAATTTCTTCGGATATTTCAAATTATTCATCCAACAGCAACACAATTACACAAGTGTTGACCACTTGCGGTTTTGTTTTTGTTAGTGGCCTAGTTTAAACGACCTTGGGCTCTACTTTAGTCTGCAGCCATACTTTTCCTAACTTTTCCTGTCATGATGCCAGGCATATATGTTGACGTTGTTGAAGAAAACGACGTCGTTAAAAAAAAAAGGGTGATCCACCTCACCAGTGCAGCGCAAACAGGCTCTGGAACTTCCATAGATCCTTTTATTTCTAGCTCAGCTGCTTCCTCTTCCTCTGCTACAGGCAAACCGTGCGACCGCTGTGGTTATCATTCAGGACTTAGCGGTGTTATTTCTACCTGCGTTGACTGCTTCTTAGGTCGTGATGAACTCTGCCTTTTTGAGTATGGTGTTTCAATTCGTTACCTTCTTACAAGGGGCTCGAGGAGGGACCTGCACCACCGCTTCCTCTGATTTAGAAAAGGTTGTTTGTGATCGTGCTCGTCACCTTCTCAATAAAAATGATGTTGTTGCCCACGGCCTATTCAGTTTTAACTGTAAGGACTTTGCAATCTACTGCAAAACCGGCCAAATTTTGAGCGATTACCCTCTTGGGACTGGGAATCGAATTGGGCACACAATATTAATGTCAGGTGATACGTGGTTGGCTTTCGGCATATCGGGCCCGATAGGCCTGGCATGTTCCCTGGCATCTTCGTTCCATTTGAGCCGGCTGAGTGTAGATCTTTTGCGTGCAAATTCAGAAAAAATTCCAGTGGAAGAACTTGTTTCCCGGTTCCAGTCCAGATGAAACAAATACGGGCAAATGTGCCCAAGGGGATTATTAGTCATTGTCTAAGCTTATTTTCCCTCTCTACTATTGGAACTTGAAAAATTGGTTGTCCTTGATACTTTAATAAAAAAATAAAATTAATATTTAAAATTTTTATTTTTTATATAATTTTTAATAAATAATTTTTTCTACCATTTTTAATTAAAAAAATCTCTCCCTTAACTTTCTTACTCGGTATCTTTCACCAACTTTCTCAAAATTAACATCTTACCAAATACATTACCAAAAAAAATTTACAATTCTAACAAAATTTCATAAAAAAATTTATTAACTTTCAATAAAATATTTTATTAATCATTTTTCCGTAAAACTTTTCACGGTAAAATTGACCTCTATCCTAACCATGGGAAAAGTTGATATATATCTACCGCAGGTATTTTTGCCATTCTAAAAAAAATTTAAATCACTAATATTTTAATTTTTTAAATAGTGTCAAAAAATTAATTTATTGACTAATTTTAATTTATTAATTAATAAATATTAATTATTTTATTAATATTTAATTAATAATTAATATTATCAATTATTTTTATTAATTAGATTTAAAATTAATATTTTTAAAATAATATTTTATAATTCTAATAGTTTTATTATTTTTATTAATAGTCATAACTGTTGCTAATATCTGCCCCATTAATTTCCATCTGGACGGCGCCAATCCTAGTCGGATCCTTGAGGACGTGGCAAACGTTGGAAGCAAGACTCAATTTATCTTGGTTAATTTTAAATATTTTAAATATTTAAATTATTTTTTAAAATTTTTAATTCTTAAATTATAAAAAAAATAAATAGGTTATTTAAATATGTATATTTTAAATGATTAAATATATAAGTGTATAAAATAATTTAAAATTTAAAAATATTTAAAATTAAATATTTTAAAACTAAAAATTGACATTTAACTATTTATTTTTTTATTTTGTATTTTTCACTAGCCCGGTTTTT
>BPVZ01000015.1:1880198-1907642 GCA_020521535.1 Rubroshorea leprosula
AAATGGACCAATATGCAATAACAATAATCAATTTCATAATGTATAACAAGATGCCAAGGACAACTAATCGGATCCTGCCTAATTTTGCTGTTCATGGTGTTACAAAACCCTACTACTACTAATAATAATAAATAGTGTATAATTTAAATTATATAAAATAAATTGTTAAAGATGGGCCTCTTACATAAAGAAGCGAACTCTCCTAATCTCTTAATTCGATAGTTTAGTGTTTTGTAATTCATTGATAACAAAACCGTGGAACAAAATTTGCATAGCCAAGTTTTCGTACCCTTCTTTTTTTATTTCAGAAATAATTAAGAGATGGTAGGATGTGGATTTGCAATATAAAGACACTCAAGAACATTGAAAATTAACACATTTCATCTTAAATAATTCTTCAATATCCAAAGAAGATTTGTTCATTTTTAAATAATAAAAAAATAATTATTAGTTCATAATTATCATTTTTTTTTTCAAAAAATATCAGATTTTAAATTTTAAAAAATTTCAATTTTAATTTTAAAATGAACGAATAAAAAATTAATACATGGTATTTATAATTAAAACAAAAATTAACTTTTTTTATTTTTAAAATAAAAAACTATAATAATTACCTAACTATTACTTAGTAAAATCATACAAAAAAAAATATACATAGTTTAGTATATTCATCATCTTAAAAACCCAAAAAAGGGTATATCCATCATTTCCCTATGATGTAGCAATCCTTTTCATATAAACTAGGCATTAGTAGGACACTTGAGAGCCTTTTTTCATAAAGCAATTCCACAATTTCATTACGATCATCTTCACTCCTGCCCAATAAAAGATTTGAATAATGAGGTGTTGCATTATAGAAAGACATACCCCACTTCTGCCGTTTAAGGACATCATGACTCATGGCTATAATATGATCAAAATATGAAGAAGTGGAGGTAGGGATGTCTTCTTTTTCTCAGTTATGATGACCACGGTATGAATGGTTACTGATTGCAGTCAAAAGAATAGGATACATCACCATTTTAATAATCCACATATGGATTTTGGTGTCCTTTAAAAATTGTATGATGTCTCACTTTCCACTTCCCTCCCAAGCCCTCCCATTACAAAATAAATTATGTTCTATTCTTTTCTTTTAATGTATGAATTGCACTTGCCCATAATGAACACGAAAAAACCCCTTTCCCTTTCTTCCTTGTCTCCTTTATAAATTCTAAACCCATGTTATGATGACAACTAATGTGGTCTAAAATGTGAAGGAAAACCTAGAATTGTTTATAACTATTAACTAATTACAAATAACTTTTTATGAGATATTTTAGAACCAACTCACATATATTTTAAAAGTAATGTTAAAACTTCATTTTGGTCCTTAAACTATTATATAGACTCTCGATTTGACTTTTAAACTAAAAAAATCCATAATTTAATTCTTATTGTTTATCATTTTTATCCCAAGTTGGTCCTTCTGTTAAAATCTCATGATGTGTACCATTAATTTATAGTAAAATGATGACATGTCAAAATATTATCTTACATGGAAGACAACACGACAAAAAATAATGACATGAAAAAAAATAATAATATAACAAAAAACTTAAAAAATTCTTTTTTTTTTTTTTTCTTCTCCTCCCTTTTTATTTCCCCTTAGGGTTTAGAACCCAGAGCTGGATTTGATCGAACCCAACGCCTAGGTTCCTTGGAACCTGACTCTGGGTTCGGACGAACCAAACCGTTGGGTTCCTTGGAAGCTGAGTTCAGACGAACCTAGGCCTTGAGTTCCTTGGAACCCGATGCTAAGTTCATTGAACCCAAGCTTGGGGTTCCTTGGAACCCAGCTCTGGGTTCCTTGGAACTTGACGCCTGGGTTCGATTGAACCAAACGCTAGGTTCATCGAAACAAGGCTTTGGGTTCCTTGGAACCCGATGAACCCAGCGTCGAGTTCGTCGAACCCAGGCATTGGGTTCTTCGGCAAAAAAAAAAAAAAAATTCTGTGTTTTTGTGGATGTTGTTTGATGATGACGATGAAGAATTGATTGATGAAGAAAAATTGATTGATGAAGAAGGCGATGAAAGGAAGAGGAAAGAGGAAGGAAAAGATGGAGGAAAAAGAATTTTTAAAATTTTTATTGCAAATCATTATTTTTTTTGCTAGCTAGCTTTCCACGTGGACATAATGTTTTGACGTGGACATTAGGTTTTTGTTAGTCAAAGGATACATGGGTAGATTTTTAACGAAAATACCAAATTGGAGTAAAAATGATAAATAGTAAAGATCAAATCAGGGATTTTTTGAGTTTGAGGACAAAATCGGGGGTTTGTACAATAGTTCAAGGACGAAAATGGGTTTTAACCTAAAAGTAATGATTCTTTAAACAATCTTACGAAGGAAGTAAAGAAAATAAGAAGAAAGAAGCTAGAGATGATAAGAAACAAATGAAGATAAAGAAAAAAAAAAAAAAGGAAAGAAAACACAAGGGAAATTTTGTCCGTACTGTACTCAGTCCATGAAAGAAAGTTGGATTTTGTTGGGAAGGCATGATCCCATAAATCCATCTTCCATGGCCTTTTCACCTCTACCCCCATAACACAACTTAATTTCAACTATACCCTCTTTCCCGCCCTTTTTAACCGTTTCCAAGCTCGTTTGAAAAACGTCTTTCAGCCATTTCTCAAACAGGCTGTTTACAAAAGAACCACACCCCAATAAAATTTCCTCTAAAGCCCTCTCTTCTACACTAAATTTGATCTCGGTTTCGATGCCGATCGTTTCCTCCATTGATCTCCTCATCTTTGCCATAAATTCCTCTTTCATCTCACGATCTTGAGTTGGATTTCGGTTGAATATGTAGCGGTTTGGTATGGAATCAAGGAACCTTGAAATTTGGATTTCTTCAAAATCTTCCTCGGCTTTCATGTTCAGATCAAGGGACAGGTCTTTCATGGCTCGTGGAGTCTTGGTATTAGTTGAGATTTCCCACCCTGCCTTCCGCTTGTTATCGGAGTTTGGATATTTTCCATTGATTTTCAGTGTCATCTGGATCACGGTGTCGTGCTCCTTCTTTTCCCCTTCTGGATCAGACTTGGTTAAAATGAAAATGGGTTGGTGAACAATGCTTTCTCTCCTTGGTTCTTCAAATTCTTCAACTAGGCATTTTATCGAACGGGTGTTGGCTAAATCAACATTTTCCACCAGAACAACTTGCCTTTCCTTGTTCCTCAATGTTGGGATTGCCTGATCACCATTTTCCATGTTGAGGAGCAAGAGGGAATCGGTGGAACCGCAAATAGATTCCGCAATGGCATGAGCAACTCTTCTTTTTCCTGTTGTGTCATTCCCTTGAATCAGTAACCAAGTCCCATTCTTTGTGGATTCATCCATCAAGGCTTCTACTATTGATGGAATGCTGTCATGTTGCCAAGGAACATTCTCTTCTAGCAATTTCAGCAGTTCATTTCTTACTGAGAAGCGAGAATTTCCGAGAGCGAGATCAATCTTTACTTCCCTATCCCCACCGTTCTTGAGTGAACCTAAACTGGGTTCAGTTCCTTTACCTAAATTGAACTCAATGGTACATGAGTTCTGTCTTCGGAATTTAGCAACAAGATTGGAGCCATGGTGAGGCTTGGAGAAGGAGATTGAAGGTACTGGATCAGGGAAGATGCTACTCTGACTCTGACCAGGCCACCATGCATTGCTGGAATTGCCCCAGCTGCTTCTGTTGCTGCAAAAAGCGAAATTACCCATTGGGTGTGAACTATGGCACAATCTGCTCCACTTTCTCTTAAGCTCAAGCAGTTCCTCCTGCCAATTCAAAAAACAGTAAGAAAACTGAACAAAATGGCTCATCTAGATGATTGTTTGAAGCCTCGAAGGATAAATAGTATGCTTTAATATTTGTACCTCTTGGTGGCCATGTGACTGCAGCCATGGAGGCAAGAGCTTTTGCTGGTTGGACTTAAACATCTCTGCTTCTTTCTCATAATTTGAAGTGCATTCTGCACAGCAAGAGAGCTTGTCATTCTCTTCCTTGTTAGCAAATGATTTTGTCTCTGGCACTTGAGATGGGTTTGGAGAGAAGGTTATCCTTGAATCATGCACACTGCAAATCAGGTAATGGATTAGTTTTTAACCCCAAGTTTGAAGTTACGAGTAGAAATTAAATTATACTAGGATACTTTAAGAAATGGAGGCAGCCACTATCAGCCAAGATTGCTTCTTAGAAAGAGAAAACAAAAGCAACCTTGAAAACTTTTTCCTTTTTCTTTTGATTTCCGCTAATTTCAGAAATCTGCAATTATGCAGTGGCTATATATCCAGACAAAACAAAGTAAAAACATAAGGACAGTGATTCATAAATCTGTCTCACCAACCCCAGTACTTTTTCAGAGTGGTTTTGGTCTCATCCACAACAGAAACTGAGAAGTACTTACAAAAACAAGTTCAAGAAAAAGTAAAGCTTCAAGGAATAACTACGCATCAATGGAGGATATATATTGATAATAGTAGTAAAACATGGAAGAAGATGAAACCTGGAAGCGTGGAGGCTCAAGCCAAGTCCACCTGAGGGAACAGAAACAGCTTGAAGTGCCCATTGGATCTCAAGAGGAGGCTGCCTCATTTGACATCTCATGTATGTCTGGTAACTTGCAGTTGCTACTAACCAAACATTTGTGCTTGAGCTGTTATATTCAGAAACTAGCCTTCCTATTTCTGAAACCAGATGATCAACTGGGTTATAACCAGGGCTGAGACTCTCTTCAACCGTCCATCTCAAGTCTCCTGTGTAGATCATGGCACCTCCTCCACCTAATGCAGCAGAATCCACTTTCCTTTTCAGCTCCATGACATGCATTTCAACATCTTCCTTTTTCATGAACCTTAAAGCTACTGGTGCAAAATGAAACTTGATAAACTGAGTGTGCTTCATTCCTTCAGGAACATCTCCTCTCTCTACTCTCCCCATCAGCTCTGCAACAAGCCCTTCTGTGGTGGACAAACTGTCACCAACTATCACAGTGTTCTTCCTCTTCTTCCCCAAAAACACCTCAAAAACCAACTTAATATCTTCCTTCACAGAAGCCGAATCTGCGATAGGCACTTTCTTTTGAGGTGAAAAGAAAAGTGGGTTTTGCTCAGAAGAGTAACCCAAGAGAGGGGTCGGCCAGAAATTGTTCCGAGTCTCAGCACGAGAGGGAGAGCAGGGGGAAGAAAACACCCCACCAGTGGTGCTGTAGCACTGAAAAACGGAGGAAGAAGAGGAGTCCTCAATGTTGCTCTTGACAGCCGTGCTAGAGAATCCTGCTTCTCTCATAACCCTACTAACACTAGGGTCATCTAGGATGGATATGATAAGCTGCTCTAACTCTACCTTGATGGTGAGAAGTGGCTGTTGTTGCTGCTGCTCGATGCAACCCCTTCTCTGGTGAGCCTGAGCTCTCTTGAGTGCTGCGATCAGGGCGTTTGATAGAGAAGGTTGGCCGTGAAGTGGAGGACCAGTGGTGGTTGGGAGTCTGTTGAGAGCCACATTGAAGCAGAGCTCAAGAGCTCTGCATTGAAGAGGATGAGAAGAGTGGTGAGGCTGAGACTTAAGACAAGCTCTTCTCAGAAGACTAGCCCTTGAGGCAAGCAGCGTGGCAGCTACATGCAGAGGAGTGACCTGAGCATGGCCTCTCCTCCTCGCCAAGCTAAGAGAGTGCTTCAATACTGAAGCAGCCTCTGTGGTGAGGGTCTGCTGCACTGTACAGGCTCCTGAGCGCATCACTTGGCCAAACACCCACCCCCCACACCACCCCCTCGGAAAAAACTCTTAGCTGTGGCCAAAGTTTCTTTCTTTCTCTGCTGTGTTTTTCTTATACTAATTTCTCCACCCCTTAACACCACCCCACCCCTCTGTGTTTGAGAAAAGCTTTAAAAATCTCTTCCTTGAGGTGCTTCAAGGAAACAGAAACTACACGCACTCGGGTTAGACGAAATCACACACAAAAATACACTATGCTTCAGAGGAAAAGGGATTGTGAGATTTTTGAAAGGAGAGTTTTTGAGAAAGAAGAGATGAGACCAGATCACCTTCTTTATAGTTTATATATACTTGCCCAGGTGAGACCACCAGATCACTTCTTTATAATTTATATGCCCTCTTATATTCATTTTTCCCTTCTTTTTGAACACTGCAGCTTTTTCTAGCTCTAGCTTTATTTTTCCACTTCGTTGCTTTTTTTTCACAGTTATTACACCGCGCCATTATTTTACAAAATGAAAAAAGAGATGTTGAATGTAATCCAGACTATATAACATAAATCATTAGATAATAAACTTTTTGAATATAGGGGTTGAAACCCCGATTAATGGCCTGTGTTTTGTTGTCAAAACTACAAAATGCTACTCCTTCCTCTTAACACTTTCAATTCATGAAAGTTGAATTGGATTCTAGATTCTTGATACAACCAGCATAAAACTTTTATCAACTCTCTACTAATTCATCATGTTAGCTATACAAACAAATGTTAACTTTAAGGTTTGAATATATAAAACCTTTAATTTGAAGTCTTAAACTTTATCTTTTAAAACGTTTCATCAAGAGCATTAACAAATGTTGTGGTGATATGTAATTAGGCTAAAGAATCTACTTGTTCTTTGCGAAAAGGAAAGGTGATTGCATTAAACTAGGCTAATGGCATGCACTTTTCATATTATAATTAATCATCCTCCAAACCAAGATGATGAAAAGCTGCAAACCAAGATCTCAATCTACCCATGATATTGCACTCAAATATAAAATGTGTATGCCATTCATGAACAAGAATAAAAACCATTAATTACTAACTTTATAGTATAATTAATCCGTAGAGAAAAAGTAGAATTCCAAAAAAATAAAAATACAGAGACTGGCTTTTTCCACATTACAGACTTTGAATGGACAGGCAAGGCCAGCATAAATTCAAAAAAAAGCAGTAAAGAGAAAAAGTGGAAAAAAGAAGGGAAACACAGTGTGATGAGAGATAAAAAGGAAAGTTGATTTTTTTTTTTTTTCCTTTCTCATGTTTATCGTTTCCGTTGTTGTATGTATATAAATAAATACTCCTGTATGGAAAATGGAACATACTGTTTTTATTCCCATTGATTCAATCACGCCAATCCCTGTGCAGAGAAAGCATTTTATTCCCCAAGTTGAATTGAAGTATACACAAAAAAGCAAGTCTCTGTCTGCTATTTCTGCTCACAGAGCATTATTGGCTTTTTTTCAGCAAAACTGCTTACCCTTTTGTCTTAATCCAACAACCCACCTCTTGCAATTTGCAAACTGATTTTTCTTCTGTTTTTATTTTCTTTTCTATTTTTTTTAGTACCAAACTCTAATTATATTTGAGCACACAACTTAAAAGCAATTAATAATAAATGAAGAATGTCCCATTAACGTGTTATATGTAAGTCACATGCATATAACTTCTCCTTAAAAAAAAAAAAATTATATATATAAAGGTGGTGTGATGAGAATTACTTGGCACAAATATTATGCTATTGTGGGGCTCTGCTTAATGATGGTCAATTAAATCAATGTAAAACCTTTGCTTTGAGGTAGAATGTTCAAACTTAATGAGGACAAAAGAGCAGAAAGTTAAAATGCAAAAGGAAAAGAGGAGAAAGAAAGGGGAAGAGGCTTGAAGTTGAATAGCATATATAAACTCCCAACAGGAGATAAAAGGAAGGTAGATTCAAAGGTTATTTTCCCAAGTTTTTATTGCATTAAAAGGAGCCAAAGGAAAAGTACTGTTTTCGTTGAAAAAGTATATTAAGAAAGCATTTTCAACTGCATGGTAGATGCGATATCATTGGGTAAAGCTGTGCCATTCAGTATTTCTTTTAATGTCTATTATTTTACCTTTTTATAGAAATAATCTCTTGAAGTTATCAAGAACTTAATTAATTACTTAATTAATTCAATGACAATCTCTTTTCAATAAAATTTGATTTTGAGTTGCATAATATATGTATAAGATGAATTATAGAATAGAAAAAAGTTACCTCCTATTAATAAAAAAAGAAAAAAAAAAACCAAAAACTATCAAAAACTTCTTGTACTTCAATTAATTGGTACGTGCTCACTAATGAAAAAAATCTTAGTTTAGGATTAAGTTAGGTTGAGGTAGTTTCAGTAAAGTTTAAATTTGTCTTATAATAATTTGAAATTTAGTGATTTTGTATTGTTGTGAGTTACTGATTGGAGGATAACTAAGTCCCATTCTAAGTAATTTATATTTCAACTTGCACTCCTTGCAAAAAGAGAATTACAAATTATTTAGCTTATAGATTTGTTCACCTAGCTAGTTGATAAGTATTCAAAACTTTGAAAAAAGGCATTTGATAATAATTTCTTGTGAAATTTTAAATTTTAATGTGAATGATATATACCAAAAACCTAAGTAATTTAATGATAATTTTCTTTTAGTGAAAGTAAAAGATTTTGAATTTAAATCGCATAACATGTGAATATAATGAGTTAAAGGATAAGAGGAGAAGAGAGTTGTCCTTCATTATACAATTCGAAATTATAAAACAAACAAAAAAATGTGAATGATCTGTTTTTAATAATATTTTACCATACACTTAACATAGACTTATGCTCAAACTATAACTTAAGATACCACTTGATTGAAAATCTAATAAATGACTCAGCTTGTCCATAATACAATTTACTTTCTTCTCACGATCAAAAGTATCAAAAAAATATATATATAGTAAAAGCTAATTAAGACACAATGATTTTATCAAAAAAAGACTAACACAATGATTAAGATTGTGTAATAAATGAAGCGTGGGCACCCATTACTTTAAACAAATGGAGCACTCGATTTCCAATCTCCATAGGCTTTGATTAAATTGTGGTAAGGAGAAAGACAGGGGTGCCCAAATCATTGGATGATTATTCCAAAGGTTAAAGGCAATTGGGATTTCTCTAGTTAGAAGAAAAGTATCCCTTTATGAATTAAATGAGATAGTGGCTGCACAATTTCTTTCGGGTTGGAATGATTTGGTTTACATTTTGCCTAGCAATTATTCAACAAAGCATAAAAGGATAAAATATACCAAGCGTATTTGTATGGGACATTTAGGCCCACTTCCCAAAAGCTCGAGGATAAGCTAACAAATTCAAGTTTTCGAAGGAAATGGAAATGTCACTTATACCATTAATGAGGGCCCAGTATGTCTAATAATAAATAGTCCTCGTTGAGGATAGAAAGGTAATTTTAAGCTTGAACTTTCACCAGTCTGGACTGAAAATCCCAGGGTTTATCAAATACTTCCAGGGCTTCTCTTACCCAAAAAAAAAAAACCTTAGGGCTGACAAAAATTGCATTTTTTGAGGGCTTAATAAATTATAGATGAAATGTTAAAAGGTTAAAATTTGAGTTTTCTCAAGTAATGAGCACTTCTCTTAACAACACTTTTCTCTCAAGGGAATGCTTTTTCATCAAGCAAGCATTTAACCACGTTCTTTTTCCCTATTTAAAATTTAAATTTAAAACTTTCAATTTAAAATTAGTATAAATATTAAAAAACAACATAAGGTGCAAAATGCTCAAAATACACACACACACATATATATATATATATATGACATATTTATTAATGATGCGAGAGAAGGGAGGTGCAAAACATGTGTCCTAAAATGCATATATGAAACATATAAACTCTATGTTAGAAACTAAAGCAGAGAAGAGTATACAAAAAAGCAATAAATGGGTGATATTATTATCACATCCTCAATTATTAATGTCACATCTTTTTTATTTTAATTCATTTAAGAAACAAAAAATATAAAATTCCAAGAAAAAGTATAATGTACAAGTATAATAGTCAATTATGCTAAAATGTCTGGTATTACTTATTGAGAGTGTGACAATAACCCTACTGGTAATAGACTCGGTAAAAATCCACAAATAATCCAACCAATAATTGCACATGGGAAAAAAACCAAATAAAAAAAAAAAAGGAACCTGGAGCATTAATTAAGCTTTTGAATCCATGTTAGAAACTAAAGTGGAGAAGAATATGAAGAAAAAGCATTGCTTTCTTGAGTATACAAAGAAAATATTTGAAGTATAAAATTTTAGAGTAAATATAAATAGTGTGAATACGATTTAAATAGTATGAATGATTGATTTATCAATTATTCTGTTTATATTTTAACACTTTGCAAATGAAATTTGATAAGATATGGCATTTGATTGATTTTGCATCACTTGTACAGACATTTCCTCAAAGAAAAAAAATTAAACTCAGTATACATCATGGCTAGCTATCATCTGTTTGCTTATTAATTAAATAGTCAAATATATCTCAGCGAAGTATTTGCATGAACTGAACCAAGGAGATGCAAGGCTTCCTCTTGTCCTTCGCAAGGGGAAAAGGAAAAGAAGAAGAAGATTAAGAAGAGAAGAAATGGGTTCCCATATTATGCGTGGGGTAAAAAATTACTCCTGCCTTTTCAATTTCTACATCATTGTGCTTTCATGCAAAAGGATTGTCATAACTCTGCAAGTCGTAAAACCGAAAGAATCATGCACACTTCAGGACTGTAGCTACAAATAAAATTATAACAGTCCAGCTCAATTATTCTTCCTTCTAAGTTTTGTATAAGACACAGATCAGCCCAACAATTAATGAACATATTAAGTGAAAAGGTTCAAATTAATGGATTGAGAGAAAAATGGAAAAAAGAGAGAGAGAGAGAGAGAGAAGCCTTTTGCTACTGAAATCTAAGAAAGGGATTAAAGTGGGACATCAGAAAGCAAAAGAAAGTGAAAGAAAACACAGAAAGGAAAAGAAATGAAAGTATGTTCTTCTCTTTTCTTGCATGCAACATCATTACTGCCACTCTCTTTTCTTTCTTCTCTAATCCCAATCAATCTCCTTTTATAAAGGGAAAATATCTTTTCTAGGACTATAAACTATGCTATTCTTTAAAGTTTGTCCCCAACATTTTATTTTATACAGCTGGATCCTATACCTAGAGTGATTTATAGTAAAATCATGTAATGTAATGAACCCTTCTCTCTCTCTCTCTCTTTTACCAAAAAACTGAACTTTTTTTTTTTTTGAATATCAAACCATGTAATGTAATGAACTATTAATTGTTTATTTCACAAATCTAAATGGGACAAAGGGTTAAAATGATGGGAGATCTTATAATTCTTATTTATAATATAGAAAATGATTAAAAGATAATTTTTTTGTATAATATTTTTATATAATATGATATGTCATTTAATAAATGATGGGTTCTTTTCATTTTATTGAGATTATAATATTATATGTATTTATTTATTTACTTATTCACGCGAAAGTTTTATTAAAAAAAAATGTACAAATGTCATTAGCCTTTATAACATAATATCTCCCTATCCTTATGCAATAGTCCTCGTAAATTCGTAATGTTGTTTTCTTGATAATTAAAGTACCAAATGCTTCATTGTTGCTGTTAACATTTTTTTTGTTTTTGAATAGTTTACAATTTAAGAAAGGAGATTTTTTAAAGCATTGGTGAAATTTAAAATCTTAACCAACTAATCCAAATATCTTTAAATTTAAGGACAAATCACTTGGATCTAAAAATTTAGTTGGTTGTTACTGCTAACATTAATTCTTCGTTTTCCATAAAAATGTATGTACCAAACTATTTCGCCGTGGTTGCCCTTTGAGAGCCCAAAAAATAAAAAAAAGTCTTTATTCTTTGATTTGATGGCATATATGCTCGCAAACCCCTGGAACTAAAGTAGTATTTTCCTTATTTTCTGTTTGGTATCTTTCTCCTGACAGTACTTTAAAAGCAAATTCTCTAACATGAAAGCAAGACGTATGTCCGGATATATGCAGTGAGGTGATATAATTGATGGAGAAAAGCTTACCCCAACTCTCAATAATTCATGTCCTGACATATATCAAACCACAATTTGAAAGGTTATGTCTTATGCCCTCTTCTGTGTGTTGGGTTTAACATCGACACTTCACAGCTTCCTCAGAATGTGAGTACTGGATTTAGAACAGACTTATCTCGGGATTCTCTTTTTCTAATATTTATTAAAATATGAATTGTATAATCAGAGAATTTTTTTTTTTTATTAATTTTAAACTAATTCTACCGGTCTCAAAATTTAAACATTAGACCGTGCATAGAATGAATTTACTTTGCTATATAGAATTTTGGGGAAGGGGGGGGGGGTGTGGCAGAGAAATGCTGTCCAAGAAGTGAAATAAAATAATTGAGTAGTAGCTAGATAGCAAAGAAAATAATTCTCCTTTCCTTGGTGGATTTAACTGGCATGTAGCAGAGATTCTGCACCTGCACTTTCATGTACATGACATTATCACATTTTTTCATTCATGCCAATTGAGATGAAATGAAAATGACTAAAATTATTGGTATTAATGAAACTATACTAATTGCATGCACTTCCTTCTCATATCACTTTTAAATTCAATTAAAGTAATCTGTTATATAATTTGACTCTTTACAAAAAAAAAAAAACGTGCATATAAGACTTAAAAATAAGTATGTTTAACATTATCTTGAATCTAAAAGTTATACCAAGAAAACTTAAATGGTGTCAATGAAAACTACCGTACTAGTAACAAAGAAAAGGCAATGGATAAACAGATTAAGGATCTGGCTTCAATCAAAAGCTATTTACTAAGTAGTAAAATAAGTCAAAAGGAGTAGTAGTGACAAACAATTGATGATGTTGGCAAGAAAAAGGACTGTTTATGGTAACTTTAACAGCAGGGGAATGTTTTGAAGGAGAATATTTGTGATGGAGAGGTGTGACCTTTTTTACATGTGGCAATAACTTTGAGGGGAAATGGGCATTAAATTAAGAGCAAAAAGTTGGAAATTGCATGAGATGGGAGAGCTAGAGCACTATTATAGTCAAAAGTTTTCTCTTCACCTTTTATGGATCCCCCTTTATTAATTTGTTTAAATCATTGGATTTAGGATCGAATCAACAAAAGCTTTTACCATATCTCACACACACACAAACAAAGAATTTCCCACTAAATAAGAATGCCAAATTATATGATCAAAGGGAATTAATGTGGGAAAACGCCAAAGAGAAAGAAAGCAAGAACCCAGTACCCTAGAATTCCTTTGTGTTTGAAACATAACGCATGCTGGCTTAGAACAGGCCCTCAGGCTCAGGCTCTCCTTTTCAAGCCCCCAACATGGATTCTCTTTGCCACTGCAAATACGTACCCATCACTTCTCTCAAGAGACAGTACTATAACTAGATTCTATCTTTCATTCACGTTTATAATAAATTATTGTGTTTGTTTTAGTACTAAAATGGTTTTTTTTTTTTTTTTCATTTACTATTTTTTTAATGGTTTTGCATGGTCATTATGTTTATTTTAAGGATTAATGTTTGGAGTCATGATTGTTGCTGAGGTGGTAGGGATGGCTGCTTTTTATCTTTTGTGTTTATACTTTTTGTGGTAGGGTTGAGGGAATGTCTCTTTGCTTGAGCTTGTAAGTTTCTCTTTTTAATTTGTCTTGGGACTCAACCACCTTTGAATCTGTGTGTGAAATGAAATCAATAAACATTCCATTTCCAGTTTGACAAAGACAATGCAATGTTGTTACGGGTAAATTACAATGCTATTTCCTTAATTGTACTCATTTGTATCAAGGGTAGCAGAGCAGGTGGCAAAAATCTACTTGTTTCAGTGTCGTTTCAATAAAAAGCCATGGAGAAAAATTAAAATACCCCTAATCATTCTCATTTTCAATGAGTGTTAATTGAAGTGATGTAATTATTTATCTTTAGGAATTTGAGGTACATTTGAAGCATAAGTTAAGATTGCATGAGATATGTTTCAATAATTGCATTGGATTGGATTTGGTCTAAATTGGATTATTTAGATGTCCAATCATATGTTTGGAGTTTATTAAATTAAACACAAGATTGATTTAAAATATTTATTTGTTAACAAAATACCTTCATTATTCCAATTCAATTTATTTATTAAAAAATGGAAAAACTTACTAAAATCCTTCAAAATTTTCTTACAATTTTCTGTTTCATTTTCTCCACTCCCAAACGACTACTGACTTCTTAAATACATTTTTCTTCCATTTTCTCAACCTCTCTAGTATTTTCCATGTTCTTCTTTACATTTGCAAGCTAGAGTTTTGTTTGAGAAGCAAATCGGCAAATCTCAGCATGGATGAAAAGTGAAAATAAATATATATGTTTTTGTAGACTCATCATAATGTAAATGAGGAGACAACATCAGTGTCTGTTGAATGAAATTGAAATATGAGATCCACGCGCCTTTTGAGTGAGAAAAAAGAGTGGAATAAATCTGAGTTTCTTTAGTTTAAGAGAAAAAGAAAAGGAAAGGGATGATCGGAGACTAATGAAATTAGTGATGCAAGAAGAAGAAAGGGATGACTGGAGATTTACAAAGAGATCCATGGCGGAAGATAAAATGCATTTTCGGAGTTGGTGAAACAAAGCAATGCAGAAATCGGCACCCATGCGCAGGCATCTTGTATATGAGAGAAGAAAATCAATGGGAAAGAAGGGGGGATAAAATATGAAAATTCATTCGTATCCCACCTAATCCCCTGGAGGAGGCTGGATACATTTTATCAAAAGAAGTCACCACTGGATAAAAAATGTAGATGATGCGTATCCCATCCCTTCATTCCCACCTAACATGGGAAATGGTAAAACAGGACAAAAAATTTATCCTACCCTGCTTTGTATCCGGCACTCCAAACGTGCCGTTGGACTTTTAGGAAGTGGGACTAACAAGTATTTTTAAGAATAACCAGCCGCAGCATATAATAAATGAATAACAAAATTAAAGAATCAAATGTGCATTCAAAAAAACATTAAAAAAAAAAAAAAAAAAGCATTCTAAATTCAACCAATTACCGAAAGTACCTGCTAACAGAAACACAAAATTTTAACCTCAAAAATCCGGTCACACAAGTATCACATTATTCAGTTCTCTAATCTCTAACTTGAGTATAAAACTATATATTGGTTTTACAATCAGAAATCCGGCTATTTCCTTTTCGGGTTGTGGTCCAATTGCTGCAAAGCTCTGTTCTGTATGCATCTTGCATATTAGCTCAATTACTCAAGATTCAGTAACTGCAATCACTAATCAACAGTACATTGCTAGATAGCAATGACATTGAAAACAAACTTCACAACAACTATCCATTTGACATTCTTCCTTTCTCACAAGACCAATGAGTTGAGGAGCGGGACTAAATAATAAAAGTTACGGGTCAGACATGAATACCTTGGGTATAGGAGAAAAGAGGTGTTGACTAATACCTTTGAAGAATGGTTCTCAGGCACGGTGGGCTAATAATCACGACCCACTTTCCTACCACGGACCCGAATCGCTGATTTCCGTTTATCAACCTGAGGCATCTCTTCATCAGGACCTCGAGTGACAATTTTTAAAGGATGAGCTTCTGTATTAAACACCCATTCATCCAGAGAGATAACAGACGGAGGTGAAAAAAGGAGGTACAGATACTTGAGTGTCTCCGCAAGAAAGAAGCTTTGCATCATATTGTCTTTGGCACCTGAATTAACCTGACAAACAATGGTAAGAATTTTAAAGTCCAAATTATTGAAATTATCAGCCACCATATTATAAGAAAATAAATAATTCAACGGACATAAAAATAATCTTTCAGTTCTCAAGACACATCTATAATACAACAGAAGCATTACTTATATTACTGGCAGGATTCAATCCATGACTAAGAGTATAATTGACACAGATACAAAATCATTTGATGTGATAGATAATATTGAATTATCATATTAACGTAGCATATTTAGAGCTTACATCTTTAAGTCCAACATATCCTGTCTCTATGCGGGAGTTCCTCTCAAATGCTTGGAAGATATTCCAACCCCATTCCTGGTATGTCTTGTTGCCGGTGAGACGCCATAGGTAAAAGAGTGACTCAACTGTCTCTGGCCTCAAAATATTCCAAGAAGTACCGACACTCATATCCTACGTTTTATTTATTTATTTTTTAGTCCAGTGCAGATAACAAAACAGCTTTCATTCGAAAAGATGAGAATGAAAGAATCAAACCTGTCCCGAATAAAAGAAATAGTTCTCTCCAGCTAACTTCGTAGGTGTTGACTGATAAAAATTATAGCAAGTCCATGCAAGCTACATTTCAGAGCCAAAATTATCTGGTCAGGGTAAAATTGAACTTGCAGTCCAAGATGACTTAGATTCTGTAAACAGAAAGGATAGTTTGGCCTTCTCAAGCAGAAGGCATTATTTTCCGTTACCACTTTGAATTTGCTTTTATGCCATCATAATTCTAATAAGCTCAGAAAAATAAATTCTGCCTTCCACAACAGGCAATTCCAAATTAAAGGAACAGTTCAGTTACAAATACTAGTTACTCGAAAATTTTAAGAGGGTTTTAATAAATAAAATTATGAAAATTTAGATTTCTTGCTTTTAATTCCCACCTTCACCAACCCCCCTAAAAAAAACATGTATCTCATAATTCCTTTCATTTATGTCTTTTTCCTTTTTCTTTCCCATCTGCTTCTTCTCTCTTATCTCTTCACTTCCCTATTCTCTTCTGGCATAAAAGGTTCAGGAAAAATTTATCCTAGTCTGTATATGTAAATATAATTATTCAATAAATACCTCTTCTGCAAGAGATAGAAACTTTTCAGCTTCTGTGGGCCCGTAACCAGAGGATCCTAAAGCCAACATTCCAGGAGCAAAGCATGCTAATTCATCCATCTGTATGCATTATGCAAATGAAGCCCCCTCAGAGAACATAAAACAACCAAAAATGAAAAAAACAAGCTTCAGATTATTTGAATACCACCTTATCAGTCAGTGAATCTCCTTCCTTCTCACATATGTAAGCAAAAGAGGATGGTTTTGTTCTTCGAATCAAGCTCTGCAAACCTTTCATTGATGTCTCCCACATTTCCCTTTTTTCAGTATTATGGTTGTAAAGTGAGATATGACAGAATCAGCTTCATACCATCACTGTAGCCATGCTAATAAAATGACCATGCAAAATATATTGATACACATGAGGGTGGCTAGTAGAAACACTATAGAGAGACAATAAAAATCAGTAGCCACTCAAAGCTGTAGCAGATTAACAGTTTGCAATCTTACTAATGGCAATATGCGCAACATGTACTTAGACACCAACACACCCTAGCATAAGATGCAATAACTTAAAATGGAATCCCATAAGTTGGCGCCAAATGCATGCTTATTAGTGTGTATTGCAAAAGTCATGCTCATTAGTGTGCATTTGAAACTTCTTACCTGTAAAGCTTTACAGCTTCTGTTTTGTTCCCTTGTATCCATGCCTTGAGTAGGTACTCATAAAAGCTGCATTATGAGCAACATCACACAGATAAATTAGCACAAAACTGTCTCCAAATTATCATTAATAGATTTATAAAATGACTAAATACAGTAGAATAATGAGTTGCATTTAACTTACAAAGGATTCTACCAAATTTCCTCCAATTGAACATGGTTTGTTGTATGGCAGAAATAACAAAGTCAAAACTTATCTAAAAAAGTATACAGTTGCTTAGTTATCCTATTTTTAAAATTTTTTAACTTCTTTTATAAGAGCAAAAAGTGTTTTGCAGCCTGGTGCAATCTGGACTGCAAAACACTAGCTGTTGGATTAAGAGGGGCCCCCTGATATTGGGGGAGGACCCCTCCATCCAATGGCTGGAGTTACCCTATTATTTTAAGATTCGTTGAAAGCAACATATCTATTAGCCTGTCTATGGATTTTCAACAACATTTGTTAAATTCTACTTAGCATGTCTTACTAGCCACCCCTCATTTTTCGGAGGATAGCAGATAATTCAAATTATTGGTTTACAACAGAACCAACAATCTAACATATCAACCTAAAAAAGACCCAGCCTTGGCAGACACCATAACCAATTGTTAAATTCCTCAAAATTGAATTCAAAAGTCTCAACTTTATAAGATTCAATGCAAAATATATATGGCATATTTATATGAGATTTATCTTTTTGAGCAGTAAGAAATAACTACATAAATACTTGAATTTTTTTTAGGGAATGCAAGTATAAATGGATAAACCAGCAAGTCCAAAAATGCAAGGTAGCCTCAAAATAATAATAGGTAGGTGGGTAGCCCAATAAGCATACTCCTACAATTGACTTTAATGAGTTTAATATTTTAGAAAATTAAAAGAACACCATTTAAGAACACATCACAAATGACAATCTTGGTGAACTAATTGTCTCTAAATATTAAAATTTACCTATCACCCATGGCTCCAAATGTTATTGTTGAGTATGATGGTTTTCCAGTGTGAGGATTAATGTATATAGGGAGCAACCCATCATCAGGAAAGGTTTTATGCAGTTCTTTGATGACATTCTCCACCTGAAAAACAGTTCCTTGGATAAGTTACAGCAACTCAGACAGCAAGCATATATAAAGATCTATCATTTACAGCTTTGATCACCACACTTTCTCCAAAGAAAAAAGAAAAACGTAAAGTGCAAAAGAGACCGAAAAACTTCATTGAACTGGAATAGAAAGATTTGTGTGGGGAATAATCAGAACGCGATCAAGGGTCTCATGATGAACACCTTCTGCTGGTACTTTGGATCTTTTGTCCTTTGAGATAGACCAATAAATTCAAGCTGCTCTGTTCCAGAATCTGCCAGAATACTGTTTCCCTAGAAAACACAACATGTATCATTCAGAAAACAGAGAATCTACTACCATGGAAACCATTCATAGGTTATTTTATAAAGATGCCTGCCTGCTTCAAGAAAAATACCAAAAAAAGACATTCAGAACTTACTCCTGTCCACCCACTGCTATGTGCATTCCCAGTTCTCAGGTTAATCTTGTTATACGGAATCCCAGATGGTGTATTCCATGCAGGCAGCAACCTATCTGCAATGTCTCTAGCCTTTTCAAGGAAAACATTGTCTCCAGAGAGATCATATGCACTAAGAAGGCCACCTAAAACTCTGACTTTGACAAAGGCATGATACATGATAAGAAACACAATCAGCATATATACTTGCTAAAAGAAATTATCCAAAACACTTCAGACATACTAAAAAAATTATTAAACCTTATAATGCAACCTTATGGTTGTCTCAAAAACACTAGCCTCATAATCCTTGTCGAAATCCAATGAATTTGCAACCCACCTGCAGTAATTAATCATAAAGACCGCTTTATAACAAAATCTAACAAAAGTACAAAATTAAAATGACAGGGAAACATTAAATTGGTAACAACAACTAGATTATCCCTTTAGAACAAACAATTGGAAAATGGCAATAGAACTTCATCAAAAGCAAAGGTAGGATAATGGTCCTGCACAGATACAAAGGTAGCAGGAACAGTCAAGTTTGTGATCTAGGGAATTGGAATTATGGTAACCTTATTAAGTCTTATTTTTTATTTCTCAAGGAGATAAATGTTATTGACTCTCACTTAGAGGAATTTTCTTCAGTAATTTCAATTTTCAAGTTTTCTGCTGTTAAGGCATCCAGGAAGGGAATTATTTTGAGTATTATATGATTACTGGGCCTTCTTTTCCCTGAGTTCTAAGAGTTGTGTTACTAATCAGAATTTAAACTTCCAATTAAGTGCAAGGCCAAGGATTAGGATTGCTAGAAGTCTAAATATGTATCCATATACTTTCTTTCAATTAAAGATATTGTTAACAAAAACTTTTAAGGAAAGTATGATTTGTTCTTGGGATTGCATAAACAACATCATCCCAAACCCCATTGTGACGCTTAAATCTATTTATTTTTTTATGTTAACATCTTCTCCCAATTTGTGTACCTGATCCCTGAACCTTTTTCACAGCCAAAAAGCCCAACAAAATTCTTCCACATAAGTCCCAGTCAAGAGTACATAAACTCACCAGAATTAAACCCTTCAAAACCTGTTTATATTTAAGGTATTATTAACAGAAAATGCATTTCTTGTTCATCCCATCTTAACCCAAGAACAAACGCTATTAAGAAGCCTAATTACTCAATAATTTCTCTCACCTTTTCACCCTCAATTTAACCCAGAAATTACCAACAAAACACTTGACTCAACACAACTTCCTAAGATGTTAGACTCCCTTAAATATATCTTACATCCATGGTGCAATATAATACACAAATATAGAACACATCTCTGGAGATATACAACATAAAAAGGAAGAAAGGGGAAACAAGGTAAAAAGAAAAGGGAACTCACTCTCTAGCTCTTTGGAACTGCTCCTGAAGGCCCATTATAAATAAGGTATCAAGAGAATCTATTAGAGTTGCTCCAAGGCCACCAAAGTTATCAACACCATCCTTCGTTTGTGGCTGTTCAGAACTAACACATTTAGTTCCACACTTTGGACAAATAACAGGAAAAGAACAAATAAATACTCGGAAAAGCACAAATTTTCTTATGCCAAAGGTCAAAACTCACAGGATCTCTCAATTTTAGCAGAAAAGACCAAACATAAAGGGTACACAATGAGGGAAAAAGTGTTCAAACAAATTACGAACAAAAACAAGGGCACCATATGGGGCTTTACAAATTCCTTTAAAATTTTACATCACAAAAAGATCCATTCAGAGGGTTGATCAGTATTTAGCAAACAATTATTCAGAAGAATTTGACCAACTTTTGGACCAAAATTGTAAAACTAACCTGAAGTTCATCCTTCCCCCAAGCATACTTCTCATAGGAAGTCCACGCATGAAGCATAGCATCTTTCACTTGCTCCCTTCGTTCAATGCTGACAGGATCATCCTGAACAATCTTCTCTTTGGAACCCTTTTTATTCTTAAAGTCTACACCAGAACCCTTTAGATTACCCTTCAATTCTTCTAGCTGCAAGGACATATACAAAAGTCTAAGCAAACCATGTAGGTTAATCGAGGTCCACAAACCAATTGAAGAAACAAACCTCATTTTGTAAGCTGGTCAGTTCTTCCTTTAATCTCGAAACTTCTGCCTGCAAAGTTGAAAATTTTAATCACTTCGTATTGCACACAAATATGAATTACAAAGAACGTGCTTCTCTTCTCTGAATCATACCCCCCCCCTCCAAAAACAAAAAAAAAAAAACTTGAACCCTCAATAATGGAGTGAAATTAATCAGGGGAAAAAGTTTCTTCCATGATCAGGATCGGATCAAAATCATCAAAGATAGAGAATTTAGAATTGTCATGGCCATTATACATTTTCTCTAGACAGAACAGAAATCCCCCAAACATACTAAATCCGGTAAATATGTAATCAAGAACAAGGATTCAATCGAATTACACATACAGAATAATGAAATGGAATAAAGATCAAACCCGATACTTGCCTCGTGGTCTCTGGAGAGAGTTTGGCGGTCCCAGAAGATGCAGGTGACGGCGACGAAGGCGAAGATAACGAATGCAAGGCGTTTGGGCCTTTTGAGGTAATACATGGGGTGGAGGTATCTCCATCCCCCTCTACCGCTATGCGAGGAAGAAGATGTCTTCTTCGCCATGGAAATGCCAGATCTGAAACCGAATTCAGGATCCAAGAGGCTTAAAGTCCGCTGCGTAGGTCAAGAGTCAATTAACTCTCACCAACTCTGAGCTTATAGTCATCACCTGAGACGATCACGGTCTCGTTTGTACTTTCAATCGTGTTTGCTTTGTTTTGTTGAATTGCTCGTAATTATCGTTTTTTTTTTTTTAAGCAAAAATTTTAAAAGATAAATAATTAGAAACGATATAAAAAATATTATTTTTAATATAAAAATAAAATAATATTTTTTTATTTTATTTATATCATCCCTATATAATACTCTACGTAAAAGGAAACTTTATGTAATATTAATTTTTTATATTTAAAAATTATATTAAATCTAATTAATTTAAGATTAACTCACATCATTTTACATAAAAAGTAATTTTCTCAATACTTTTATTTTTACTGACAAAACTCACATTTAAAATTTTATTTAAAAAAAATTAAACTCTTTTTACTCGTACCAATAATCAGATTATTAGTGTTAGCCCTTTCTTTGTTCGCACTTCTTTCCTCCACTATTCTCCTCTTCTTCAGTTGGGGGATCGTCATCCATACTTCCTCTGCTTGTATGTTCCTCCCTCGTGATGGACACATTCGCGCCATGCAAGCTAATGCAAATCATGTCTGTAAAGGCTTCATAAGAATCTATATCAACTAGTTGGCTTCTGTTAGAGTCTAGTGTGAATTTCAATACCACGCTTTCCAAAGGAATCCCACAGCGATTATGAAATTTTAATTTGAATTCTTGAAGTCACATTCTACTAGTAACTACAACACCTACAAGACGTCCTCCTTCATGTTGTACGTACTGCAGTCTTCGCTACTTGAACAATCTAGCCATCAAAGTAACAGTAGCAAATAATTGATTTTAATTCATCCATCACCTTGCAATCATAAATAAATAAAAGAGAGAGATAGAGGGAGTAACTATTAACTACTAATACAATCAAAGATTAATCGAGAAAAAATCAACAAGTCAAAATTTTTTTTCTCTTGTCCAAAGCATAATTAGAACTTAGAAGTACTTGAATAATTCTCTCAATGAATGAAATATGGGGGGAAGTTGTGGTTATTGGAAGTCAAATAGTCCCCTTAAAATAGGGGTTAAGAGTAGTATAGACTTTTTAAAAATAACCTAATACAGTTGTAATAAATTTAATTAGTATTTTTTTCTACTTATATAATTTGAATTATATTTCTACTTAGTTTAGAACAAAAATTTAACCAAAACACTTAAAAATAATTTTCATAAAATTTCATCTACTCTCTTCCTTTTGCCTTTTCTCGAAGTAAGAAGATTACTATAAAAAAATTATTTTACTGTTCAAATTATAATAATTTATATTAAATTGTATTTCAAAGTTTATAACTTTTTTATATTTATTTACCTATTCTTGTGAAGGGATTTTTACTTTAAATAACAATCCATTATTATATAACAATTTTTACTTTAAATATTTCGCAGCATTTTTTTCAAGTAACCAAACATAAAATTTTCAAGAACGCAGGACAAAATTTTCAAGTCACGAAACACAAAAAAATTACTTTCCTAAATATAAATATTTAGTCAAAATATTTTCAAATAAAGTTTTTTTTTTTACTTAGTAAAATTTACACAGACAACCAAACAGCCCCAATAGGGATTTTTCGTTCATATCCAGGTTAACGATGTTCGGATCCTATGCCGAACCCGGCCCAACTTGTGCTCATTAAACAGCTAAACTCCTTCCGTCAACAATTTCAGTAGCATCACCAGATCTCTCCCCGTTTTCAAAGATTAGGGTTTGCTACGCCGAGGAAGGATCAATCCAGCTAAAAATGGCGATGAGGAAGATGCTCAATGAGATGAAGGGAAAGACGGTGAAGGAGGTTCCTGGCTATTTTAAGGAGAAGCTATCCAGCGACTTCTTGAAGCAGTCTGTGCAGAAGTGGCTGGATAACTACCACGCTAAGTACATTCAGACGAGCTCAATCCAGCCTCTCTACCATGTCTGCTTCGGTGGCATGATCTTTTCCTACCTCGTTGCCCTCCCCGAGGAACGCCGTCACCTGGAGCACCAGCAGCACGCCAAGGAACACGGCGGTCACCATTGATTGATCGATGTTATTATTCGATCAATACAGGTATTGATAAATCTTGCATTTCTTATCTATTGTTTAGGGTATTATTTGATCACCATTGTTATTATCCGCCATTTAAATGTTCGGAATTTTTCTCTCAAATCCCCTGGGAATAGGAATTTGTTTGTTTGAGCGTTGAATCTGATTTCTAGATGGTTTATTGTCTGGCTTGTCAATGGTGAGAAGATTTAATTGGATGCAAGTATTGAAATTGTTGACATTGGTGATTCAATTTTTCCTTGATTTTATTAACTTGATTGGTGCATTTTATTTTCGTGCTTGCAATTCAGGTTAGATTAACTGATTTAGGGCTTGTATGCATATGGATGGTGGTATTCGGTCATGATGCTCTTTTTTCAATTTTGCGTCAAGACTTCTTCAATTGTTGAGTTAGGATTTACTTTATCTAGCGGTAGTGGATGAAACAAACACAGAGAAGGCAGGGGAAGGCATATATCTTATTGCCCAGCCAAAAAACGTTTTGGTATAATGAATTTCATGGAAAAGGGTGGTGCTGGGTGGTAATGTGGAAAAAGCTTTGTTTTTTAATAGGGAAGATGCAAACTTGTGAGTTTTGTTTTGTTTTTTTATGGGACAAATTTATTGATGATTTCTGAATGTTTACTGAATTTTGTTATGCCATTCAGGCCAGTTGCATTGCTGACTAGTTTAGTTAACCTGTAAAATAAAGCTTATCAATCTCTGAGTTGGAGTTCTTCAAATTATTTAAGTTCGGATCAAGTTTTAGACTTTGAGGTAGGGCTTATTTCAGTGATACATTCAACCCTGTCCAAGTATCCTGAGGTTAGCTTGGGATTGGGTTGGCCAACCTGACCTGATCTGACTCCCGAACTTGATTTATGAAGCATGATTTCTGTTCATTTCATAACCATCAGATGAATTGTAATTAGATTAATTTCTTTAGACGGCACATAATTGCATTGCAAATAATTTATATGTTCACATTTATGGTTCTGTTTGTTCTATTCTAGCTATTTTCAATCATGTTTTTTGATATTGGATCTCTCTAAGAATCATCATCCTCATTAGATCTCCCTTTGGTTGTCCAGTCGACCACCCATTAATGTTGCCTCACGTGAGGTGTTGTTCTCAGGCAATGACAGTTGTGCCTCAGAGTCTGATGTGCTTTTAACATCTATGACTTATTCTTTTAAGTTGTGAGTAAATTATACATAGTTTTTCCTTGTCTGTGATGGCAAAACTTATGGAGAAAAAGCAAAAGAAAGGATGTTTTAGGGTTTAGGCTGTCCATGCCTCTTTCATTGGAGTTGCATCTAGTATTCTAGTTAGGTTTTCATCCCATGTTGACCCAATCCTGTTGAACTATGACATCTAAATCCTAATCAATCTTTCTGGTAATTTAACTACTTTTCATATACAGCATTTGGGTAAATTTCTCCAGTTGGAAATTCTTTTAACCTTTTGTTTTGCAGTTATGGTTAAATATCTAGCGCACTGTGGTTTTTAACTTTCTTGTATTTCTTCTTCTCCCATGTTTGATCCAGTTACGTTTCCTTCTATGAAATTAATTCATTGCATTTCCTTTTTGCAGGGGAAAATAAAAGAAAGAAACGGAACTTCTTGGGTTGGCTTGGTGACTGTTCGCTTGCTTGAATGTTTTGGTTGTAATTTGTTGCTACTGTAGGCAGTAATACTGTCTTCTTGTATGCGTTGCTGCATTAAGTGATAAAATAAGGTTTACCTGACTATGACTGAGAAATTTTAGTTCCTGTGTTTCTTTATGTGAATGAACACAGGGAAAAACAAACATGGATTTTTTTCTTCTTTCACTTGATTTTATTGTTGTTAAGTGTCATGGAAGAACATGCGTACTGCAATTATGATTTTGCACAAAAATCAAAGGACTCGGAACTTCTATTCATTTTTTATGAAGCTAATGGTTGTAGCCAGCCTAGAAATATTTCAGGCAATAACAAATTTCGGAGATGGCCACCAAATCTTCTTGATGAATTGCCTGGAATTTTCACGTTAGGCTGGTAAGGTTGTTTAAATTTAAATAACTTGCCTGGGCCCTGGAAGGTTTGGTGTCTGTTGATAATTTGATTTGCATCATGTTGATAATTTGATTTGCATCAGAGATAAATATTATGACCCCATTTCAACAAATGATCGGTTTAGCACTGCAATCAAGCGAAATTCAATTGATCACTACAAAAAATTTGTTTGCCGAAGAGTTTGAAGTCCGCTACGGTATCAGCGTGATGCACTGGCTTCGCCTCCATTACTTTCTCCTCACCATCATTAGTGTTATGTCCGAGCCTAAGGTCCAAGTCTACCCCCATAGCATCCTCACCCTCAACTATGGTGCTGCTTTTGCCATCACTAGGACCACTGGTCCGAGCTCTCTTTACATGGATGATGCATATCCTCTGCACCTCTTCCTTCCCCTTTATTCTGCAATCACATTCCAAGAATGCAACGGCATCCTTCTCCTTCAACCCCTCCTCCCTCACGAACTTCTTCCATCCCTTTGTCAACACATAACTGCCGCTGCTATCCCAATAGCAGTACCGGAACTTCCACACCCTCATAGCGCCATCCCTAAACACCAATTCCACGCTCCCTCCCCTGCCATGAATATCCGGAAAGTATTTGGTGGCGTGTCTTTTGGGGATGACAAACCTGTTGAGCGCACCCACATCGCTTGATGTCAGCTCCTTGTGAAACAATTCCCTCCACATTACCACTTCCACACCATGTCCGGGATGACAAGACCTTGCATGTCCCAAAAACTTGGAAAGATAAGAGCCCTCTCTGATCATCTTCAAGACTTCTTCAGCGCTGTGAAGGCTCTGGAACTTGACCTCCTCGGTAGTTTTCGATGTCCACGGGAGATTCCGGTGAGCTCCTCCCCAACGAAGCTTCAATGAAGCGCTGTCATAAGCCAGGGCTGCTTCAAGCTCGGATTGGAAAGTTCCAAGCCAAATGCGTTGGTTATGATCATATATTTGGGCACCCCAGTTACCGTTGGGCTTTTGCATCACCCCTTTGTATTTTGAAGATTGCCTCGCAGGATTCACCATCTCTTCCTCCATGCTGTCCCTGACCCAGAGAAATAATGATTTTCATAACAAAATTAATGTTCTTACTTCTTTCATTTCATTAGGTAGGTAATTTGGTGCAAGACAAGTCCGGTCTAAGCCAAAGACTTCCAAAGTTAGACTAAGGAATTTTTAAGAAACAGGAGCGAAATCAAAAATTGATTTGAGATAGATCTAGAGGAAAAGAAAAAGGATGCAATTGCAATGTTCAATTTTTTTTTTAATGAGAAACTCAGTGATATTTCAAGGTTAAGTGTCGATTTTGGTCCCTCAACTTAAGGTTTTATACAATTTTCATTTTTTAATTTTTGTACACTTTTTTAGTTCTTTAGCTATGAAAATTGCATTATTTTAGTTCTTCCGTCAGTTAATCCGTTAAATCTATATAAATCTGCATATTTTTATTTTTTTTTGTCCTTCAACTTAAGTTAAGGAACTAAAAATATGCATATTTAAATAAATTTAATAGATTAACTAACAAAAAACTAAAAAAGTATATTTTTCATAGTTAAAAAATAAAAAAATTAAAAAAAATTAAAAAATAAAAATTATGCAAAATATTAAAGTTGAGAGATCAAAATTAATATTTAACCTATTTCAAATTTATGGGTAGCTTCTATCACACT